>JAJHUR010138432.1:0-25831 GCA_027495735.1 Lutjanus campechanus
AAATTTGATGACTTTAGACTTGACTTGACAAAATCAAAAAGGACATATTTCCCCTTATTTCCTCTATCAGCTAACGTTAACTATTCATTCCCCGCAAGTCTTAAAAAAACTGTTTAAAAAACAACATATTCCACAATATTTTGTTCTTACAAACACCATTGCATCAACTGATTGTACGACTGATTTAATGAGACATGAGAGAGCTAATAAGAGGCTTTCATTACAGTTAATGTAGTAGCAGCCATCTTGGATTTTGAAATCGGGGTTGGTGAGGCTCCTCTGACTTTCTGAGTCCAAAAACCCACTTCAGGGGATGTTCCAGTTGAAAATTTCTCACCATTCATTCACACAGTTCACAGATCCACTTTTTTTTACTTTACTGAGCTCAAGTCAGAAAAATAATGATACCAAAAGTAATTGTATGTATAGATAATCTTTTTCATGTACAAAATCTACCAGGTCAACAAAAAATATGTTGCAATTTGCAAAACATGGGTTGAAAATTACAGGAGACACAAAAACTTTTAACTTTGTTCAACATCTCCGACATAGCACAATGAATGCTAAGTTGAAGCTAATAGCCTTTTGATATAATTAGCAAAGTTTAGAACTGGGGATTTGAGTTCAAAGATTTGCAGGTAGCATGAAGTGGGAAATAACGTTGATGAGAGAGATGAGAGTGAACCAAAAGAGTAATGTTACAGGTTGTAAAACTAAATCCACCAAATGAGGAGAAAGATGCTGAAGTGCTCTGCAGGGCCGAGGAGAACTGGAAACCGGTGATAATTCTCCATGGGTTCTTCATAATAAGCCTCTTTCATATAGTAGTCATGTGATCCATTGCTACTATAAAAATATTGATTATCAGAGATGTCCCAAGCTCATTCTCCACATTGGTACCAGGGCCAATCCAGGAATATTTGGAAGGATCGTTATCAGCTAAATTGAATCTTTCTTTACTGATCTCTAGTGTGTTTTATCCACCTCAGCCTGCTAGTGTTGCTGTGCCGCTCTGTTGTACAACAGCTCAGCTCTACACTGCACCATTTCATTCGTGTGCCAGTGAAAATCACAGTGTGTGAATGTGAATATACAGTTGAATTTGTGCACGCTGCATGAGTGACTCTGAGATCTGATACCTGCATTGGCAAATTAACATTACGTGGATTCACTGAACTGTGACTCTAATGCTCTCTTTGTTGTTAGCAAAGAGCAGAGTGCAAAACATTCAACTGGCAGCTCCTTATGTTTAGACGGTGCTGACCAGGCTTGCCAGGTCTGTGTGACAAAACCAGCCCAACGGCCAATTAAACCACCCCAATACCAGAACAGAAGCCAAAATAATCCCCCACCAAACCATAAACTCTGCTTTTCAAAGCCCAGCAGCATTGTTTTCTCTGCCAAATGTATTGTAATATCTGCAAAGTAAAACCATAAATGTTTTGTGTGCCAGCATTAAAACCAGATTTCCCTAAACAGCCCTTTAGCCAAGGTAGTGTACTAAAAAGGCCTTGTGTAATTAGTTACCGTATGTTATCATAAATAAGATATACATGTAGACAAGGTCACTAATACACAAACTCACCTGTTGCCTTGTCTTTTTTGCAGACAGAATTAGGCACATTGTAATTTTATTTGCAGAATAGATCTGTCCAACTAGCAGACAAAAAAAATTCAACTTGTGGCAACAGTTTAAAAGTAGCCCAATCCCTGTCAACCACTGGCACACGTCGCTTTGACTGGTGGAAGTGACAAATGTCTCGGGGAGCAGGTCACATCAGCTTTTGTTAATTAGCGTTAATTTTTGTGAGTGCCTTAATTACAGGCCAAAGTTAAAATTAAACTCTGTTGTTGGGTTTGTGTGCTCGCTGCAAGTGTCTGTGCTTGTCAGAAATCATTTGTGAGAAAAGAACTTCCACTCTGTGACACGGCTGTACAATCATGAGTGAACTTAGCGTTTTTGTGGTCTAACAGGCTAACATGTCTTTACGTCACATCATGTCCATTTCTGAAGACAAATTCTCCAATTAAATTTTCAGTCATATCATATAAATAATTTAGGCTTATCAGCAGGCCCAGCAGTGATCCAGAATAACAATCTCTTGAATTTTGTGAATGTTTAAAAGTGAGTGTTTTTGCTTGTAATGTGATAGAAAATATTTATTTAAAATAACAAAGATTTATTGAGGAAAGAAAATAAGCCCACAATAAATTAAAACAACCTAAAATTATTCCAAGTAGGGCTGAAAGAAGTACTGATCTATTTCATCACCAATAGCTCAAAACAATATGTGAGCATTTGTAAGAAAAGTCAACCAGCACAAAGTGTAGGACACATGGCTCCTCAATATAAGGTAGAGAAAGGAGTGAAAACTTTAACCTTTAATCATTCATCCTCCAACAATTATGACTTCAACATATGTGCAAACAAAGGCATTAATGAATAACTGTAAGGTGCCAAATAACATTCTGACTTTTACAAGCAGCATTTCTATTTGTTTAAAACCTGCAGAAAAATCGCAGAGGTGTCGTTGGTATTCTGCAGCTGTAATACCATGAGAGCCTGCTTATCAGGCACAGTTTTGAATCAAGACCTTCAGTATTTTGATCAAGTAGCTCGTGGAAATAAGGTGTGCCCGCAGTTTACAGCTGTTATTTCAATGTGTCAGACACATATTTAATTAATGTTTCAATAAATATGAGGATAACTAATCTGAATCTGAATTTACCGATACCCGATGTTGAAGGATCAGGGCCTAAAAGCATGATGAGGACATCCCTAGTAATGTCCATGTCATGGTTTTGGGTTTCATTTTTTTATTACCTGTTTTATTTTAAAATAGTCAGATTTCTCATGTGATTTGGTTGATTTTATTCCCTGCCTTTTTCGATTTGTTTCACCTGTCCCTAGTTAGCCGTTGTGTACTTAGTCCTTGTGTTCCTTTGTCTCTATGCCAGTTTGTCATTGTGCTTTGTGTCGAGTATCCCAGTCCTTTCCTGTGTTTTCCCAGTGTTCATGGATTTTTGCTGCATTACCGACAAGTCAGGGGTCTATATGTTTAGAATTCCTACTGGAAAAAGTACAATGGAATGCCACTCAAAGTTAGAATTCCTGCTTGTGAACTTTGGGCAAATCCATCTACACCATGTCATACACTTCTACTTCATGCTAATGGAAGCCTAAAGAAATACAAATAATCATATAGCAAAAATTTGTTTTGCATGTAAACTGATGTCAGAATATGTCACCATTTAAGTGCCATAACATAAAATGTATAATGATGTCTAATAATCTGTGTCGTTTTCAAAAGGAGGCTGCACTGCTGAGGGTTCAAATGAGCGTAGACATGTCAAAGAAAGAAAAGAAAGAAAATTTCTCAGGGTCAGCACTGTATCTGGTTTACTTTTGGCGTTGTGAACCTAGAATGCTTTGAGGTCAAATGTTGTAGTCTTCAGCTGGGAAATTCATATCTATGGGTTGTCTTGACAGCAGCATACACTTTTGTTTTCCCTGGACTTTGCCAGTCCCTTGGTTTTTGGATTTTGATTTGTTTGCCTGTGTTTGGACTGCTTTTCCAAGTTCGACATTACCTTTCCTTTCATCCCAGTAAGCCAGCTCTATTTTCACATTTGTTATTTAATCACTTTGAAGTGTTACTTCTCTGCCTTGTTTGCATTCTTGGGTCTGTCATCTTGTTTAGTTACCAGACCATTACAACAACCGACCAACATGCCCGAGAAGACTAAAGTTTGAAACCCCAAATTATGAAAGTCCAATCTCCCTTACATGATATTTCTGTCTGTTTTATAATGAACACAGTAACCCAAAAATGAAACATCATCTTTACTGTCCTTGTCTGTTTCTAATGATTCCCACTTACAATCCAGTGGAGCATATTTTAGTGGGACAGCAGAGGAACTCGCATTAGCTGATTGGAATCAGCTGCTTCATTCATGCTTTCCAATCACTGACTCATTCGCCAGCTGCGTGGCTACTAACTGACTGGTAACATCCAATCATATTCATCCAGCTGCACAGGACAATCATTATAACCTGACACTTATCACTGATGGATTCAACACTGTTTGATGTCACAGCTCCCTGCACCACCATAACCTCCTGCCAATGTTGATTTAACTCAGATTTAATGTTCATTCATGTGTTTATTAATGGAGATTAGTTCTCCCATCAGAATCCTTGTTGCCAAATCAAACATATAGGCTAAATATTTGCTACAAATGGTCATTTCATTGATATAAATGTCTGACTGAACAAATCCTGTGACATATTTGTGGAACCTTGCAACATTCTGTCAAATGCACTCTTGGTCTTTATTTTTGTAATTCCAGTATATTTAGAAAGTATTTGGAAAACCACACTACAATAAAATGATAACACACACTCAGGGGACACCATACTATGAATACATATTACTCATTTTGAGAACTGGTACAAAACGGCATTTTGAGGGAGTTTTGATATTTACTCTTTAATTATGCTGGGAAAATATATTTAAAAAGATCAAACTATTGGCTATCAAACCTCATAACAGGCAAACCTCCGACTGATTTAATTTTCTTATTAAATGTAGACGTCAACTTCATGGACATCTTACAGAGCTGACAAAATATTATTTTTGTTTCACAGCATAGTTGTAGTGAGTAGCTATTTTTTCAAGTTGCTAAGATTTCTCTTAATGCTAATTAAAACACACAATTTAAACCATAATTTAGATAGCAATATTATGAAATGAATTTGTTGAAAAATAGGAAGTTTACCAGTGCTTGAGCAGCATTCCTGCCTTTTAAAACCAGGATATGAGACAGGGGTCCTGAGGGTGTAACTAAATCTTTTTATGCCTGATTAAATTATGCTTTTTCCAAAAAAAAGTTAAGAGTTAATGGAAACTGAAACACAACTCTAAAAGGACAACATACTCATAATAATGTATTTAAAACAAAGATAATTAGAAAGGCACCCATGTTATCAATGGGCATTGTTCATTTTAGGCTTTTTACACATTTTGAAAGTTGAAAGTTGTGAATTCTTGTCTTTGATGAGGGTGTTTTTTTTTAACATACATCAATTTCATATATATGAATCCTTAAGGAATACATTTTCACCAAAATAAGTGAAATAGAGTGTTAAAGTATCAATAACTTGTTTTGTTTTTTTGGTAGGACATTTGTTCCACCTCTTAAGAATAGGTTTGATACATTCTAATGTTAATCAGCAATAAAGCTCATCAAGTTCAAGTTTTGTTGAGACACTGCACAGATGTGTGTTTGGATAATTTTGTGAGGGTGTTAACACGGTGATTACCAAGTGATAGTGATAACAAGAACACATTTAGAAACTGAAATAAACTGAAAAGAACAACATATCGAGCCCTCATGACACCTCTTTTGGAACTAATAAAACAGGTATTCATGATATTGTTTTTACAGCTATACTGTAGATCATATTGGACTATTTATAGGTCTGTGTTGACAGAGAAATATTTGCTAATTAATGCATGAATTATCTTAATTATGACCTCATTAGCACATGTGATTATGTTTCATATATCATGGTGATTATAGCAGGACATGCTGTTCTGCTTATTAAGACAGTGGGAGAGCTGAGAGAGAGACAGGCAGCAGGGGAGACAGAGGACACGACTCTGCAGGGTTTTCATCCCATGCCAGCAGGGTTAACAGTGTGCAGTCTCTCAGCGGAGGGCAAGAGATACTTATTCATGGTTAGTCTCACTGGATCTGAATCAAATTCAAAGAATCCCTTTTTTTTCAGAAAATAAGCTATTTTTTCACTTACCTCTGGTAGCATTAACCATGCAGATGGTTTGGAGTTTACTTGTCTTTAAGGAAGATATCTACGACTGAAGTGAATGGACTTTAGTTTGTCTTGCTCACAGCATTGAGCAGCAAATGTGGTCAGTATTTCAACTTTATAACAATCACCAAAATAAGTGTTAACTAACTGTTCAAAATAAATCCTTAAATCGTTGGATATGAACATAGTCTGGCTCTACAGGCTGATTTCTTCTCACTGGTTCTTGGGTTCAGTGCAGTCATCCTCCAGCCCAGTGGGTGTGTGCTGTGCCGCTGAATGAGAGTGTGGCTGTCAGGCAGACCATTGAATTAGCAAAATAAATTGACAACAATCACCCAAATAACCAACTGGCGACGGACACAGCCAATCGCCAGTGGCTGATATATTTGTCTAGTCGACCGACCCGAGTACAAACCATCTTTGAAACCAGAGACCTGGTTCCAGGTCTTTTCTAAACAAACCTTTTGGTTTTGGTTAAATGTTAATAAAGATGTCTTATTTATTTATTTATTTATTTGCATTAAGCCAGATCACAACTTTTACCTAACCTTAACGAAGCTGCCAATGCCAAAACTTCAACCATAAAAACAGATATGTATCACAAGATCACATTTTTTCATATAAAATAAATGTAAGACGTCAGCAAACATTGAATTCATGTCACTCAATTCATGACATGTTGAGTATCAACATTTCTGCAACTTGTCAGACACACTACTTAATTACATTTCCTTGTTATTTTAATAGAAAAGATAAACCAGGAGACAAGCTTACTGTTGTATTATATTGTGTTATTTTCTTTAGAATAAATCAGGTCAGCAAATGTTCTGCTTTTTATTCTTGGCCTCACAAGAGTCACAGAGTCTTTCATCACAGTTAAAGAGGAGAATTCTGCTTAAACTGACCTTTTCAACGACAATAAGACACATTCAAGCTAGTTTTTGTCTTTACACAAAAAATATGTGTGATGTTATTATCACTTGTGTTAACATATTATACACACAAGAATCAATGTGATACACTGCAAAAATACAAAATATATTGTTTGTAACACCCCTCCAGAGCAAACCAAGTCAAGTGAATTTTACATAGCGTAAAAATCATAACAAGTTATTTCAGGGCACTTTTCATTGAGAGCAGGACTAAACTTTATTATTTACAGAGACCCAACAATTCCCAACAAGAGCAAGCACTAAAGCAGTGGTTCCCAAACTGGGAGTTGCAGAGCCACCGCCGGGGGGCCGAAGACCAGGGGAAAAAAAGTGAAATAAAGTTGAATTCATATGATCCATGTAGCGGAAATAAACAAGCAAGAGTTGGCTGATTACCTATATTTCACAAAAATCCAGCCTTTGAATCCTTTTTTTGTCACTTCCATCCCCAGTGTTTGTTAATGATTGATAAAAAGAGAGGTGGTGTGAACTTTTTTCGAATTCTGAAAGGCAGGCACGCCAGAAAAAGTTTGGTAACCACGGCACTAAGGCAATAAAAAATGGAAAAACGCTCTTCAAAGCGGCAGAAACCTTTAGGCTCTGGAGCGGGCATCACATGTAATATCATGATGCCCCCATTTAGAATAACATTATTCACCTGTGCCTTCTGACAAATCATTTTTGAAAGGTAAATCATGTAATGATGTCACAACACTACAGTTAAGGTTCAGTTAGGTTTAGGCACAAAAAATACATAGTTAAGTTTAGGAAAAGATGGTGGTTCTTTGTCAGTGTGTAGGGAACAGTCATGGTTAAAAGAAATCAACACTGACAGTCTCCTGTCTCAAAATCTGATGTTTTGTTACACAATTTCCTCTTTGTCTCCCAAAGGACAAGAGACATAATTACTACAGCTGCTAGTGGTCTTTCACAGTTGAATATGTGACGCTTTTGAGCATTTGCAGTGACTGATTCTGTTGTTATTCTTGTGAGGACAGTCTCACTGATGCTTACCTCTCATGCATCCTGAAGGAACAAGAGTGGAAAGTAATCACTGAGCAGTGAGTGATTGTAAAATGTTAGGTAAGCTCCCCACATCACATTTTAAGAATAATCCGTTTAACACCGCACCGAGCTAATGCAATATTATACAGTGTTCATTGTGAAGGGAGCAGCCCCACCCCTTAACTACATATTGATCTTATCTGTGCAATTTAGCACTGCCTCTCTTCCCTCCAGCTCGTGTCCCTGGAGGAAAAAGCAATACAGCCTCATCATACACACCGACACACAACACACGTGTACACATACACACGCTGCTGTGGGTGTGATAGAGGGAAGTGTGTGTGTGTGTGTGTGTGTAATGGAGGGGGGGGGTCACACTCGAATACATGACTAATAGACTGTCGACATAGATAAATGACTTTTTAAGTAACAGAAAATTGCTCTGTATTCCATTCACTGAACAGTGGTTTCCTCTCTTCTCTCTATCAGTCTTTCCTCTTTCTTCCTCTCATTCGTCCTCCCTTTTCTCCGCTCCCTGCTCATCATATCTCCATCCTCACGCCCTCTTCATCGCTACACCTTTGCACCACTGGGTCCTTTCTCTTCTCGTCTTGCCCTGCTGTAACTTCTCTTCGTATTTTCACCCCTGTTTCCAAAGCAACAAGTAGCGGAGCAGAGGTATAAGAGTCGCCTTTTTCTTCTTCGTCTTCTCTTTGCGTGTGAAGGAGGAGACAGAAAAAGATCTGGGACTGCACAATAGTGGAATTATGCAAATTAATCCACCCAGTGACAATGGATTAGAGCGGGCTCTCTCACAGCTGACAGAAGGGGTTTAGAATGAGCTCTGAGAGTCACTTTAAATGATTCTTGTCTCACAAATCAGATTCACATTCACGCTAAGATTTCTGTGTCCACCTATTGCCTTTCTCCAGCCCGGGTGTTTGAATAGCTGCTGTTTGTGAGTGTGTGTACCATGTAAACAGAGCTGACACCTGAATACTTTAAAATAGATGCAACAGTTTAAAGAAAACAGACAGAATCTTTGCACCGAATAAGAAGACATTATTATTACCAGGTTTGGAGAGTAACAGATTACATGTGATGGGATTAGGATTAGGTTTGGGTGGTATCTGTTTTTTCATACCTTCATATCTTCCTGACATTTTACTGGGGTATACGGTAATTATGGCGGTATTAATGTAAAACCGCTCAACTCAGCTGATCAAATCGATGCTGTTCCCTCAGTTTGGAAACAATACACAGCCTCACTGTAGCCTCATAGACGCGTACGTGTGTGGCCTTTATGCACAAACTCAAACTTACATTTACTGCACCATCACTGCACTGCTGGACCAAAAACTTCACTGCTCACCTTTTCCTCGACTCAGTGGTCTGCAGTGTATGTGGGTTTATCATCGGGACATAAGAGCACATGCATTTTTCTTTTTACTAGTTAGTCCTCTAACTTTATCCCCCAGTCGCCATGTTTCTCAGCTCAGCTGTGCTGCTTTGTCCACCAGTAGAGAGACTGACCTCTGGTGGCAGATGCTGCACTACAATACACCATCTCAATACATCACTTCCATATCAGTTAAATACAGAAGCAGAGCGTCTGTATTTATGATGATATTGAAAATTATACCGTCTGGATTTATTACTACCCTGGTATACTGTAACTTTATACCATCCAAGCCTAATTAGGATACAAAAATTGTAACTACTCTATTACATTTATAGAAAAAGACATTTCTCACGTCAGCAAAACCACTCTGGTCTCTGCAAAACCAGCTAATCTCACAATCAGTTTATCCTGTCCTCTTGTGGGAAAAATGCTTCACTGGGTGAAAATTTCAACAGTGACAGTTCTGCCTTCAGCTGTGAAAATACTGTCATCAAAGAACTGGTTATCTAAGACCAACCATAGCTACACAGTAATGTTACTTTCACAGAACAGCAACTAACGTTAGACCAAACACTCAAGTTAGCTACACAAAAAAATCCATCTAACCTGTCAATATCTGGACAGCAGCAGGATTCTTTCTCTACTGGTGCTAACGGGGGCTTGACCACTATGTGTGGTGGTAAGGAAATAGTTTATTTTCATTTTTGAGACCTCAGTGAGTTCAGAGACTTTATAAGGAAGTTTTTTTTTCAATAACAGCAGATATACTAAACAGCACATTAGACATAAATATAGTTTTTCCTTGAATTTGGATAAAATAGCAGGTCAAATGCAACTGATCACAAAACAATGACAAAAACATCTGTCACATGCAAAAGTGAAAGACTTCAGCACCGGACAGCGCCCACTCAGCCATAATTAATAACACAAAACATCCAAAATGCGACAACAACAGGAAACGCATTAAATGCATATGCATAAACTGTCCATTAATATTTCAGATGAAATCACTATCACAATGTCAGAGATTAAATTCATATCAAGGGGGGAACTGAGAGAAATGAGCTGTTATTTCAGCACCATGAACAGCGCCTTGGATTTATCATTAAACACATGTACAACTGCTGATAGGCTGTTTCAGAACCACAGATTTTATCAATAATGTGCTCAAACCTCAGTCAGATAAAGGATAGAAAGTGAGGCAGATTAAACTAGCAGGGCATGCAACCAATGAAGGAAGACAAATACACAGTTTGACACTCAGTGATGGTTGACTGCCCATACAGCCACACAGTCACGTAACGCGAGCCTACACAATCAAGCCACATAATTAACACACATAACAACAAACTACACGTGCGTCCTGAAGGGTATTCCATCAACATGGATAGAGGAAAAGCCTGACTTATTATTATAAGCCCGGGTCATTTAAGTGAGAGATCCACACTCCACTGCACTGTGAAGACAAAAAGCACTAAAGTCCAAACCATGACCTTCTGCTGTGTTTAAATTTAGACTTCTCCACTTTCTCTACTTCCTGTGTCACCTTATAATCTTTAGATGTGTCTGTGTAATGTATATTCTTTCCTGATCTGCAATCAGCTGCAGCTGAGAGGAAAGCTGCTCTCGTTTTCACTTCTTTTTGTGACGTCTTATCATCTTCACAACAATCAGCTGTTCTGGTCTGCTTATGTTCTCACAATGCAAGATTGTTTTAACCTGGCTTGGGTTAGCGTTGCCTAGACCAGGCTAAATTGTGTTAGTGGAATGGGTTAAGCCTTAAGTGGAAGTTTAAGTTAATTCAAGCCAGGTTTTTTCACTTAAGCACATGCTTATTTATCAGCCTTGATGGATTAATGGTTACTGAGCAGGGATTCCTATAAGCCACAGTCATGGAACAGATCTCATACTGAAATTAGCTAGACTTATCAAAAATAAACCAGGCTTTTCCGTTTTCCACATTGATGGAATACCCCAGGAGGACACTTGGGACACATGAAAGGATGAGTTGTTAAGAATGACAGGAATTTAAATTTTTTCTCTCCTGCTCCTTTAGTGTACCAAACTGTCTTCACATTTTAGTAAAACAGACAGAATACGGAGCTAGCTTACACACTACACAAACCAAAGAGACAACACGGTGCACCTGCACTCCAGAGACAGGAAGACTGACATTGTAATAATGATGTCATGTCACTTTATTGTTTCAGAAACACTCTGATCCAAACTTTTTTTGTTGTTGTCATGAAAAACAGTGATGGAAACATAAATCCAAAGACAGACTGCGGCTTTTAAAACTCCCGCAAAGTCAAAGTCAAATTCACTCAGAGTGGTGGGGGGGGCACCAAAGGGGTGGAATCAACGACAATACAAACAGGCCAAAGTGTCCCGCTGGTGCTGTTTGCTGCATAAGCAGACGCTGACGTGCTCTGAGTCTGACTTTTTGTTTCTTGCCACAATCAAGACACACAAACAAACTTCATTCAAAATATTCAACTAAACAACAAAAATATAAAAATGCAATCCTCCATAAACCTAGCATACATAAAACATTATACAGTATTAGTTCAGAACAATTTCACTATATTTGGTCTTGAGGTAATCCACAAGTAACTGGAAAGTACAAAATTACTGTAATATTATGATACTTAGATTATGTTATGATTTTTTTTAACAGTTAATTAGTAATTGTACCGGAATAGCTAACTCTCCCAATCCTGATTATACTGTACATCTTGACACCTCTGCAAGAAAGAAATCTACATTTACATGTTTAGAAACATGTTTGGTGTGAATGTGTGTGTGTGAAGTTGTGACATTACGTTTTGATTAGTGGATACAACTGTTTTTTTTTCTCCTCTTACAAGAGTATCACACATACCTGTGGCACTCCCACTTGTCACTACTATTTCAAGTCTCATTTACACCATATTAAGTGTATGCCACCTCGATGCTATAGTGTTATTTGAATGATCTATATTTCTCTGGTAACGTGCATTAAAGCTGTATTTCACCTATCCTTGTGAAATCAATTACTCATGTCTTTACAGAACTCAAGTAGGTATAATTGCCAACCTGAAAGCCTTTTTTCACAGCAAATGCAAAACTATTACTCTTTGTTATAAACATTACAAGCTGTGTAGAGGCTATAACAACCCAAGCACTTATTCTTTTATTTCAAAATGTGTCTTTTGTCAGGAAAACGCCGTGGGCCCCAGATGGTCAATTTCAATCAAGTTTCTAATCACACATGGACATTGTTGTGTATGTTTTATTGCAACGTGGGAAAACACAAGAAAAAGCAAATACATCAATGTCATCATCAGCACTACAACACAATATAGGTAATGTGTCATTTATTCGGGTTGTGTTGTTGTTGTGTGTACATTGATTTTGCATTTACACTTTAGCCATCTCTCACTGCCTCTTGAGGAGAGATCCTTAGACGTATTCTTTGCACATGAAAGGCATTTACACTTTGACTTTTATGTGCTTAAGTTCTTTATAGATTAAAACAAGCCTAAGAGTGTACAGCCATACTAACATCTCTGTGAGGCTGCATCCTGTGACAAGTGGTGCTTTGAGCCAAATGCTATAGACAACATGACCACAAATACACTGCTGACATGCTGATTTTTAGCAAGAGAAATGTTTACCATGTCCAACATCTTAGTTAAGTGTGTTGTTGATAATATTAGCTGATTACAGTTAAACATAAATTGGGATTTTCCACTGTCACTTCTGGCTGAGTCAAATCATGTAGGCTGCGCCTCTCTGACTGCGGCCAACTGTGACGACCCTCCTTCTCCCCAAATTTTTGAGACAGAACTTGTATGTGTTCAGAAGAGCAGAAGGAAAGATGTTTCATTGTGCTCAGCTGTCAGTGCTTCTGTAGCTTCTAACTGAATCTCTGGTTGGACATTTAGTTTCTTTCCTATGTGGCTGTTTGTGTTTTCAGGTATCTGCTTTATTTTACTGTTTCCTGTTCACACTCGGTTATATAGTGGTCATGTTGACTTATTGCAGATGAAAACCCAACATTTCCTGATTTTTAGGCTTTTAAATAACAAAATAAAAGGAGACATTTATTGTGAATAATTGATATGATGACACTGCTTTCATACTGGTTATTGCAAATGTATTATTAATGCCTGACGATCCTCCTCAAACACAAAGTCTACCTACTTTATACATGACTGTTTACCTTTTTTTTTTTTCAACAAGTTGAGACGGAGCCGTGGTTGCAGCCAAGTCAAACTGAGTCAAGTCAAGCCACATTTGTATTGACAAGGGGCTAAAGTAGAGCTGAGGCTGATGGGAATGACATTACTTTTGCAAATATTTGGTCATGAACCAAACTGTGATGATTGCCCTAAGGTGCTGTATAGAAAATGTATCTCCTCTAGTTGTCACAGTAGACCATCACCATCTACACTTCGTTCAGTCAATAAATTTGGATGAGAAATAGAATCATCTGAACACACACTGCTCACAAAACTCAGATCAAACTGTCTAATGAGGCAGCACCCGTCAGTGTAGGCCCACTGTTTACCTGTAGTGCAAGATATGCTGTGACCAGGTGACCACCATTTTGGCTCTGGTTTCCAGCGGAGCCTCCTGTAACTAAAACTGAAAGATTAAACTGTCAAACTAAGCAGTGTTGTTCATCTAGTGAGGCTCATTGTTGTATATTGCATCTTTAAGGAATCTGCAAAGTCTTTTTGTGTTTTACAATTTATACAAGGGTGGACATGAATGCCTGCACCATTGAGAAATCAGCAAATTCAGCCTCATAGCGGCACTAGATGAAAAGTTAGAGGATCACCAAAGTCATTAGGATTCATCCTCTGGGAGCCATGAATGTCTGTACAAAATTTCATGGCAATGCATCCTACAGTTATCAATATATTTCAGTCTGTGATACAAATTGTTACCATAAAACCAGAGATACAGGTTTCCATGATTAGATAAGGTTAGACTGAAGACCTCCTTTGTGCACCAGTCAATGCTCAAATTAAATACAGGGCTTAATCCCAATTCAAATGTACCTTGAAGGCCCTACAATATTGTCTTCTGTGACTGTAATATTATCTTAAATACATGTATCTTTGTTTCTTTTCATATTTTTTGTCTTTTCTGCGATGTTGAAAAATGTGGCTGCTATAAACACTGACAATAAAGTATTATCATGATCATGAACCAGACCAGCGGACAAACCAACAGAGCAACATTGCTATCCCCAGAGCAATACCATTCACAAACTCCAGACATATGTGATAATGTCCAGAGCCAAAAGGCTGAAACACACAAAACACAGCTGTGTTGTAAAGTTAAACAGCATCAAACAGAAGCATATAGGCAAAAAGTGAAATAGCCTGCATGTTGACTTTGGTTCCTCTGTGCTGTGGATACACTCAAAAGATCAATCCTTCCTACATAACAGATTTTTTGTTTGATCTTGTTGGATATACAAATGTGCCATGCACGCGTTCATGCTCTCCTGCCAGACAACATGTATGCACATTCACTTTGTTGTGTTTGTGTTTGTGTTTGTGCTACTGGCTGATATATTACGATGTTTTTTACAGCGGTTGTCTCACTGATGTGCTGGAATGATCAGTGTATGTTCGGGTTGTCAGGAGCAACCTGACAGCAAGTTTTGGTGTCATGATGGAGTGCATGCTGAGCGCCTTGAGGTGTATATCTTCATGAAATATAAAACAAACAAGATTAGTGCCCTTTCTTATGTGATGAAGAAACTCCTTCGTGCAAATAAGCAGCGAGACTGCAGGCTGTGTCGACTGAAATATACAGGTGGTCGCATACTAAAGTGAAATGTGTGTTTGTGTGTGAGAGAAGGAAGTAGATAAGAGGAAGCTATAGGAGGAAAGGAAGAGACTCAACACTTGCACTTTGCACTGCAGCTGGCTATATCCTCCCCCTTTGCCTCGGTGAAGGTCTGATAGGGAGCAGATTTCATAACAGCCTAATAACACCCTCCAAGGGGTCTCAAGATACAGCTATTCTATCTCTGCGAGAACCGCCGTCATCTTTACCTCAGCAATCCAGGCCCTGTCAACAGCCGTCAACCCCTGCAACCCCTGAGCCAACTGATATTGACAATAAAACAGGAGGCAGGATCAGCAGGTTGTGCGCACACGTGCTACATTTTGCGTGGTTGGTGGGGGGAAAGAAAAAGAGTCCGAGAGTGGACACTCACTCCAGCAGCAGCACCACCCAGAGAAGAGCTCAGTTTGCACCTGGTAGCTCCACTCTCGCACGGCAGGATAAAGACAGATTTCATGGAGGCATGGAGAGGAATACAGAGAGGCAGCCGCACAGAAAGAAAAATGTATAATGATCCCCGTTGTCACAGCCGTGACTTTTGGACAGCTCTGGTTACTCGTAGTGCGCTGCAGAGGAGATGGAGAATTGTAAGCCTCGTCATGCATCATAAATGTAATACCATATGGGAATGTAGCTCTCACACACACTAGAGAATAGGAAATTTGTGCACCCCATAAAGGAAGAATGTATTGGCTTTTACGAGGCAGCGAAGGACATATTGTGTGGCGGGCCTCATAAACATACGCATGTTTCTCTTATGAGTTTTTCCGGGATTTGAGGGAAGGCTGTACAGAATAAGAGAGGAGGATTAAGAGACACTATTTACATTGAAATGGCTGCACTGCTTGAGAAGGGAGAGGATGAGGAGGAGAAATAGATGAGAATGAGATGATGTGATCTGGGGATCTGAATGTGAATGGAAAGGAGGTTGAAGGTGCAGGCAAAAATAATCATGTATAGGATGTTTGTGCTGATAGATACAAGATCAGCATGCATACCATTTCGCTCACCCCATGCCCCAGAAGGGCTCTCCTGGCAATCTCATTTTTTTTCTTCTAATGTTTGCCGCAGAGGTATCAAACAAAAAAGTGGATCTTTGCGTGGAGGAGTTTTCATCTCACCGTCTCTGGTGGGATTGTTAAAGCAAGACAGTGTCTATACATCTTTGGGGGTCACCGCATTCAGAAACCTCCATTTGTTGGTGCCACCAATCCCCCTTGGTAACAATAAAGGACAATCAGGGTGTGTGAATCAGCTTGTGGCAAGGATCTGGACCCATGCACCTCAGGGTGAGGACCCTATCATCGTCTTCGCTTGCTGCACGGCTCTGCCGAGGGAGCAGCAAAGCTTAAGACATCATGCCCAGATTTGGCAGTGCTTACTTTCAGTATATCTGGCCATTTCGCTGTCCTTTCCCTGTGACTTAGCAGCATCTGCAGTGAGACTGATCAATAGATCACACCAACAAGAGGTCTTGAGGCCAATTAGGCCAGGCGAGCTGGTGTCAGACTGCGTGTCGATACTGAGGCTTGTCTGCCCTTAGGAACAATGGATAAGGAATAAAGGCAGATACTTCTGAGGGTGTGTGTGGAAATGTGCATGTGTCAGTGTGCTGCAGTTACTGATTTACATTAAATGATCATCAGCCCATCCCAGAGAAGTTCTAGCACATCTTAAGCTCTTGACCGCACCCCATTTTCAGTAAATGCCTCCTTCACTGCCGGGTCTGCTCCTACATACCAAATAGAGCAGAGAAGTGTGATGAAGGGCGGCTGATCAAATGTCATTGTCCTGCTTTCATGCACAATACTACAGCGCCCTCTGTTGGTGTGTTACATTACAACAAACCAACCTGTTCATGCATCACATCTCGATCCAAACGATCTTAAGCGTGCACATTTTCAACCAGCTCCTGACAGAAAATAATTGTCATCCCCTGAACCTAAAATATTACAATATTAGTTTAATTTCCCTTTGCCTTTAGCAAAAAATCACTCCAAGTCTGCCCAGTCCTGAAATATAATTTATCTGTGTCTGATACCCATCTTGGATTAATCATGAAGGTGAATGCATTAACCTTAATTGTGAGGTTTATGTGGTGAAAGGTCGAGGTCTGGTGCAGGGTTCATCATAGGGGAGATACAATCTGATTCATTTAGTATTGGTTTGCAAAAGCGATAACCGAGAACACACATGTAAATGCACCTACACACACACACACTCCCTCACTCTCTCTATGACAGTCAAGTTAATTAAAGCGGTTGAACAATCAGGTACTCGGAGTAAAGACAGAATTAGTCACCCTCAGGCCAAGCACTTTAAATCTTAATCAGACGTGCACTAATTAAACTTTCAGCATTTCAACAACGAGACTAGAAATTGAGCATTTTACTCTCAGACGATTGTGAAGTTTTGATGATCACAACTTATTCTTGTGCTTGCTTGCACACACTGTAGTAATGCTACGTTCAAGACAACTCAGAGCTTGAAAATCTCTGACCTCCTCCTACTATAAAAAGTTCCCACAGCGCCTTTGGGCTTTATTGTGTTTTTTATCCTTTTGATGATTTATGTATCTGGGGCATCTCTGACTAGAGGGGCCACATGTATATTAATGATCAATAAAGAATTTCAATCAATCAAGTACAATGGAATGTCACTCAAATTCAAGACAAATCTACTCTGACTTCATAAAAAATCACTTGTCAACATCACACAAAAGTGGCAGCTCCCATGGAAGTGCACATTGTAAATGTTTATTTTGCTAAATTGATGTTTTATTTCAATTATGTTAAGCCTTAAATGTCTGTCTGTCTAAAGTTAATACTTCATTTTACATTAATTTTGTTTTCAGTGTCGTAGTTTATTTCTTCTCTTGTACATCTCAATCAATAAGGATAAGAGCATTTCTATTAGTCTAGTCAGTGGAATATTTGGATACATTTCTAAGTATAAAAGTGACTTAGAATAAAATGTACAATTGCGTCTGTTAACTCGAGTTTTCTCGAGACTGTATTGTTGAGAGTTAAATTGTGTCCCAAATAAACATCAGTTTGTCACAGTCAGCCATGTTTTTGTGTACATTTGTCTGTGCTCTGTGCACCTGGAATGCTTGGAGGTCGGAAGTTGAAAATGCCAACTGGGAAACTTTGACTTTTACTGGAACACAGCGTAAGTTACAGCAGTTGTGTTATTTATTGTGTCAGGCCCAGCAGCCTACTGTATGTCGACCTATGAGCAAGCAAAAATATAGTTACAGTGGTGAAATATTTGTTGGAAAAGAATATAACTTCTTATATAAAAATTTACATTGCAAAAAAATAATTCTGTCTTCCGGCTGAAGCTCAACGAATAAAATCTCCCACAAAAAAGTTTTCTTCCTGAAACACACTGGCCATCCAGAAGGTATGGTAAAAAAAAAAATATGATGAAATATATCAGTAAATTAAAATATTTCATTCTTCAATTTCACACAATTTAAAGCCACGACAAGGAACTTTCAAATTGTGTTGCTTTTGGAGCCTCCTGTGGACTAAAGCAGCAGAGCTTCTTCTGCCATAACCACAAAATACAAGTGAATAAATAAATGAAAATCTCCTTCTTCTTCTTTTTAACTGGCTAATGTACTGTTCCCACTCTAAGTCTGACTGGCAAAAGGCTTGTCTCAGCTGAGATCACAAAGAATCCGACCCAGGGGCAGGAATTAAGAATAACTTTTCTTGAATGGACTTGTTTGCTTATGTAGGTCATATAATCATCATTATTAAAATGAGACTGTTTCATAAGCCATGAAAAACTCCTCGTTTCTGGGTTTTTCAAATGGAAACTCCTTCTCAGCCATTAGTTTTAAAAAAAGAGTGACGCTGCCCTTTTATCCCCTCAGCGTCATTATGCAGTTATGTCAGGTCATGTGAGAAAAGGTTTTCAAAGATCTTGGGAAAATACATTTTGACGCTAAAACATAAGTACTTTGACAAAAATGTTTGGATTTTAATACATTACACCCACAACTGGGAAGCTTTAGAATTATATGAAAACCTAAATAAATAAATAAATGGAAATAAAAGACTCAACCTTAAAACCTGCCTGCTTCTACTACATGTAGTTATGTACGTGAACATAACTGTGCACACAAAGCTTTTTGTCAGCATACATCTATGTTTATACCATGTGTTCTTTTTAAAATTACTTTATGCAACAGGGAAACGTGGACATCAGTCTACAAAAGACAAGCTTAATGAAAGATCCTGTCATTGATGCAAATGAGCAGTGCAGCCTTCACTTTAAATGCACCATCAGAAATTCGTGTATTAAAAAAATCCACCTTGATATGATTCACATCACAAAGTTTATTTGTAGTAGTTTGTGAAGGACTTGTGTTGTTGTAAGATATACGAGACACCAGATGGTAAAGTAGGCTAATGCAAAAAAAAAAAAAAAAAAAAAAAAAAAAAAAAAAAAAAAAGTAAAGTAAATATGCCAAGGGAAATTAGGCTCCTAGCTTGTTTTTCAAAGCTTGACTAACCAGTTATGTCATAACAAATCCTGCTCTGGGCAAAAAAGACTTTGGTGCTGCTGCTTTGGCATCTCAACTGCTATGCATGTCAGTTCAGGCCAGACAGAGCAACCCAGCCATTCTCAACCTGAGGGACTCCAAACTAGGAATTCAGTTCATGAATCATGCAGACCCCAGGCTCCAGCATGAAATCACTCATTTGTTACATTTTTCCATGGACTGAAAAAGTTGGACAGTGAACGCCAGAAGCTATTGCAAGAATGGGGATTTTTCTATCTTGTAATGCTTTCAGGAACTACCCACTTCACTTCGATTCTATGAATAGAGAGAAGATTGGGAGCAGGAGTATGGGGTAACGGATTGGAAAAGGAGAATGGAAGAAATGTACAGCTCCATCTCTCACAAATAATTTCATCTCGAATGTGACTTCACTTCCTGAAAAGTGTCCAGCCTACAGACATAGCTCATGGTTATCAGGTGGCTTTTCTTTGCCCTCTTATCAGTGTTGTAAAGTTTTACGGCATTGAAGTCTTGGGGGGGGTGTAAGGTTCACCACACCTGAGCTGCAGCTGCATGGTTCTCTCTGTTTTCTGGATATGTTACAGTTAAATAATACAGATGAGTCAAAGTAGAGATCAGGACTGACATTTGGAACTAAACCAGGTAAGCAAATTTCTATCCAACTATAACATAGGTCATTATTTTATGACAGCTCAGAGCATCATTACAAACCTTTTACGGCTGTAGTTTCATTTCCTTTGATGCACGCTGATCAGAGGTTGCAATGTCAAAGTTAAACATAAACTTTTATCAAAAATAAAAGTCTGTAAAGTCTGTTTTGCACTTCTGTCAGGCTGTCTGTGAAGCTATTAGGCGTGTGCAGGCAAGACAAAGAGAAAAAGTATGTTGCCCTCAGGGAAAGGGACAAGGTAATGCAAGGTAATCATTGACACAGCAAAACTGTTGACATTTCTGTGCTCATAAAAAAAGCCTGACCTCCAGGAGGGTGCATAGCCAAGCATGAATGTCAGGATACCATCTTAAAACAACTCGCTTAAATGCCTGTCAATCAGCACTCTTAAAAAAAAAAAAAAAAACAGTCACTATTTATTGTGAGTTTGTGGTTTTTGCCATCTAAGCACTCTCAAGGACGTTCAGCCGACACCGGGTGCTTTCCATTTAGCTGTAGGGGGTTTTTAGCACATGAACAAATAAATCTTTAACACAGATGCTCAAGTTAAACTGAGTTTAGTGAATCAGCGCTGTCAAATCAATAGGTTTTTGCAACGTAGCTCCCCTCGCTGGTGACGGAAAGTACATTGACATACAGTAAGTTTGCATCTTCCAAAACAATTTACACAACCTCTGCCACGCTCCGTCAAGTCCTCGTGTGAGCACTGTCACAGTGATGGGCCGAGCTACTGTACTGTCTCTGTTTGCACACTGTTGAGTGACATAGTCGTGTTACAAGCTGCACGTCTGTTTGCTTCCTTTCAATGCTGTAATACCATCACCTTCACCTACAAACTTAGTGATTTTTCATCCTTAAGTTGGCTACTTCACTTTTCACAGTTAGCTTGGTAAATATTGTTAGTAGTATTTACAGTTCACTTTGTATTTAGTGTTCAGTTCACTTTGTATTTAGTGTTTTTGAGCATTTTAGTCATCACCTCAGCGTCTTAGGTCAGTGATTTTCAAACTTTTTCTGCCCAATTAAGGCACAACAAAGAGCAAGCCAAGATCAAAAGGCACACCTGTATTCATATCCATGCAAAGTAGTCTCAACCTAACCAATGGTAATAATAATGGTAATGGTAATAATAAGTAATAAAGCATCAGGGCCTTTGATGTGTCACATTAATAATTCCCACCATCCAGCATCTGCCCAAACTGCAAAAACAGGGGTTGACTTTGACAAAAGATTTTCCAAATAATTCTTGTTTGCATATAGAATTTGCTTTATTAGGAAATGAGTCCGTACAAAGTACTGATGTAGTTAAATAAAAATTTAATTCATAACTTTTTATATAGTTGTATATTTCAATAATGGTTGGCACAAAATCCCAGGACACACCTGGACTTGCCTCACGGCACACTACTACTACTACTACTGTGTGTCGTTATATCAGTTAGGAACAACTGGCACTCCCTAAAAACGTACTTCACCTTATGTCCTGTGTCACACACAATGTTGTGTGCCTGATGTGCGTTTGTGTAAGCTTGCATCAGGTCATCTCGTGATTTTCTGGATAAGCTAACAAAACCATGACCTAAAAAGTTGTTTATTAACCTAATCTTTTCATTAACTCCAAGATTAAATCTACTGGAAATCTCACGCCTAGCTGTAACTTCAAGCAGAAATGGTTTTTTATATTAATGTGATCATCAATTTACAAAGATACTCATGGAGTTTGGCTCCTTGTTCTGCTGCCTGGCTGCAAACGTGACTAACACTGGACTTCCCTGATTTCAAATGACTTTTAACTGATTGTAGATGAATTCTCAAATTGACCATCGTCAAGATTCAAGATTTTATGATTTATTACTGTCTAAATGAAATATTGATTAAAATTCATCTTGGTGTGTGCTCAAAACAAACATACATACCAACATACCAATGACACATCAACAACACAAATCATATACACATCCACATGGAAATATGAAAAAACTAACATTATACTGGAAAATAAATCAGGATGGTAATTACAGATGTGGGTAAACTGTAGGCTTGAAAGCAGATGAGTAAACTTTCAGGCTCATTTCAAAGAGGATAAACAGCTTACTTGTGTTTACTCCTCCCCCTGAACTAAACATTGCTCAAATATATTGAGAAAATTGATTAAATGATGTCCAACAACAAAAATATACTAAGATGTGGGGTCTCTATTCTCATGCCAGCGAAGTATCTTGCACAAACTGGCTTACAAACAAAGTCAATCATATTGTATGTATGTATCATTCAGTCTAGTTTGCCTAATTTTCCAAGCTTTAGAAATAAAATTAGCCAATACTTTGTACTCGAGCACAGATTGAGACAGTCACTGTGCTCATCCATAAGCTCACTGAAGCCTGCACTGCTACGTCCTGCAAAACCACGGCCATGTGGGCGACAGTGGGGAACCCTGAGGGCCATCTAGGCCTTCAGAGAAGGCTTAACATATCAGTATTTCAAATGTTATATTTAAATATATCATATTTGATTTATTTAATTTAATTATTAGGCTTTTCTCTTCTAATTCTAATTTGAACCTAATTTTCTATCAACTTTGCTTCAGCAGTGAAAGGGTTACTGTCCTGAAAACAGCAAAATAGAGTTACCAATCAGATTATTTTGTTGTGTCTAGGTGGAGAAGGGTTAGAGCTGGCTCACTCGTTGGTTAAGACTTCATCACTGGGACAGAAGGCCAAAGGCTGTGTTCGTTTAGAAAGTGACAGGTGAATTAACCAGTCACATTTTGATTTACAGTGGGTGGGACTAAAGATTATCCCCTTAGGCCTTCCCTGAAGCCAGCGCTATCTTGCACAGGACAAAGCAGTCGAGACCAACACTGTTGCTAGGTGGCTAACTTGATAGTGCTGCCTTTGTTAAGGTGGATTGTGCAAAGGACTGTGTTATTTAGGAGACTGAAATTACATCCGTCCCTGAGTCTGTTAGAAAACAGGTTTCAGACACTTGAATCTTCTTTTTTTTAAAGCTGCTTCCAATAGTGCAGCACAGACAGAGCTGTGTTGGTAGACTGAAATAATAAAACTGGATATCTATGCTAAGTGCGTGGTACTGAAACTGAGTTCATAGGGGGTCCCAGAAACCACTATCTTAGATAACTGTTAGCAACATTTGCTAGCCAGCTAGCATCGTCGTTCATACTCGACAGAAACAAACTTATCTTTGGTTGAGATAAATGGTTCTTAAGGCTGTTTCTCCTCAGTTTTTCCCTGATGTTTGATCTCCTTCTCACTCCTCACAATATTTTAACATCTGATGCAGTAAATTTACTTTAATCAAACCAGAGTTGATGATTGCAGCAGTGAAAATGTGCCTGCCTTTCAAATTCAGAACATTTATTTACAGAATTTACAGCTGTTTTATTTTTTCAGGGTTCAGGTTTCTTTATTTAAGCATTTCTACATCTTTTGGGCTATTTATCGTCACCCTACATTGGTTGAAAAACATAACAGACCTCCATAGTAAACTTCACAGTGGAAGAAATTATGTCTCCAAATGATGCAGGGATGTGCCTTTCAGCTATAATAATTCCTGCACCCTTTATCAACGAGTTAGGAGGAACCTGTTAAACTGAAAGCAGACACACACACACACACACACATACTAACACACAAACACACCTCCACTGCCTGCAACGTCTGAAGTCCCTGCTTTTGTTATTCGTCACAGGTCAGAGGGATTTTCCTTGAAAGCTTCGCCTCCCACCACATAGTCATCATGTCTAAGCCAACAAAAGGTAAGTTATCTGCAGGTAATGACACATATGTGGTGCAGATTTCTCCTCTCCTGCTCAAAAGGGCTCAGTTTCACTTTCAGTTTCATTTTGTGAGTGAAGTAATAGATGGTCGTCTGTGAATGTTCATGAACTGAATCCAAATCAAGAGCACGCTCATAATGTCTGCAGCATTAGATACACAGAGGATTGTGTGATTGCTGCCAATTGCTTGTCATTATCTGTTACGGTTAGTGAGATTTGATTTTTTTTTACTTAATTTTTTTTGAATGGCCGTCTGTGGAAGGGAGTTTATATTCATATATATATATTCAGTATCTCAAATACCATACATGCTCAAGACATCATACTAGATACACATACTTGATCAACATATTAATGCATGTGTTCAATAGTGCCACCATGTGGTTGGTTATTAATAACTCATAGACCATAAGGAGTAGAATAAATAGATTCAAATTATCAGTGTTGGGCAAGCTACTTGGAAAATGTAGTGAGCTAAGCTACAAGTTATTCTACATTAAATGAAGCTTCACTACACTGAAGCTACCCACCAGAGCAATGTAGCAAGCTAAGCTACAATAAAATGACAAAAGTAGCTTAACTAGGCTACATCAAAGCTTTTTCTTTTTTCTTTTTTTTTTTACATCAAAACAACTTCATTCCAAGTCATTGCTATCTACCTCATTGTTTTGTGTTTTGATTAATGGTAAGTGGCTGATGTGTAACCCGTTTATTTCCTTTAGGATTAATAAAATAGTCTATCTATGTATCTGTCTGTCTGTGTTTAGTAGCATATTTTATTACCCCCCCCCCCCTCCATCTGTACTAGGAGCCATCTACACAGATATCAAATTATTTATTTAAATTGAAAGCAACAATTTGGTTTTGTAGAGAATTTTGTTTAAAAAAAAAAACCTGCACAAATAATATTTCTGAGTAACATAGCCGAAGTTATACTTTTCAGCCTCTCCTG
Organism: Lutjanus campechanus; assembly: GCA_027495735.1. NCBI lineage: Eukaryota > Metazoa > Chordata > Actinopteri > Lutjaniformes > Lutjanidae > Lutjanus > Lutjanus campechanus. Next base: position 24,975 of record JAJHUR010138432.1, read on the forward strand.
TCTTCTCATTTTTCCTACCTCTTCCTGCCTAAATTTACTTCACACACATGTGCGCGCACACACACACACATCGTCTGTGGATGCTACCGCGTTATTTGACCACTGTAGTAGCTTCACTACTGAAAAGCTATTTGATGTAGAAAACAGCGACAACCACGCCACTTATGCCCAACACTGCAAATTATATAGGCCAAACCCCAGTTGAATCTTGTGGCCATTAATAAAACACCATCATATCTCTTGGACATGTTATTCAATTACCATATTGCGCGGTATCTTAAGATGTGAATCACCAACACTATTTGCTGGGACTCTTTCAGAAGCTGGGCTGGCGAGCAGCAGCTGCAGCAGCAGATGCAGCAATCACAGGTGTTCAGGAAATACAAATATCATAGTCATTATTGTTGTTGCAAATGATTTAGCCATCAGTTATGGTTGGTTTGTATTTTTGCTTGACATTCTGTTCAGTATGTTTGGTTTTAAAATAAGCACATTGTAATTAAACTCATGCTGATGCCGCTCCCCGTCAGCATACCCTGCTGGCATCCCTCTGCCCCCGAGCCTGAAAGCCTCTTTCTCCAGCTGTCCAAAGGTCCTGTGCAGCTGCAACTAAGCTAGCTGCACAGCTAACTGAGCGAACTAGCTAACAGCTGCTACAGTTAGCAGTTACTTTAACAACAAGCTATCTGTCCATCAGGAAACTCCTTAAATCACAGCGAGTTGAGGCAGAGCAGCTGGAGGACTTCTGGGGGAAACCCAGAAAAGATTTTCTCCATAAAGTATGATCCAGTTTCACCAAAATCAGTGAGATAGTTGGTGGTGTGTGTGATTTAGTGCAACCCAAATTACATATAGTG
>JAJHUR010138433.1:0-41727 GCA_027495735.1 Lutjanus campechanus
AGAGGGCACTTTATCATGTTTTGTCCACTGGAAGGGCACTCAAGAAGGCACCTCTGGCACTTTTTTTCTATGGGGGCAGGCCATCGTGAGCTGTTCCTATAATTTGATGTAAGATATAAAGCATTTTGATTTGGCATTTTGATTTATGTATAATGGAACAGGCCATAATAAAAGACAGTGCTGTTTTCATTTATCCTCGCATGCTTTGAAAATGTAGTGAAAATAAACAGTCCTCAGTTTTATATTTTTATCCCATGTATCATTTTATTTCTGTCATCTCAGCTTCAATCGTGAGTCTGAAGATGTTTGCCTACACATGATTATATTTTCTCTACAGTTAGCAGTTGCTTTTGGGCAATCAGCCTGATCCTCAAGAAAAATCTCAATTGTAGTCTCCATTGATCAAAGCATAGCTCTTGGCCATAGCGTGATTGAGTGCTGTGCAGTTTCTGCTTAACAGGCATTTGGCAAAGTGCATAATAACTCATTTTTAGTCAGTTCATCAATAAGCTAACACTAAAATCTATAGCACTTATCATGCGGATAAGTAAAGTGTGTGTCACTGTGATTTTTCACTCCACGCGAGTCAGGAATGGAGCCGAGCTGGAGCCAGACTGCTGATTTTTATGTGTCGAGAAAACCGTCAGTCAGAGCTGGCTGCAGCCAGGATGGCTTGGGTCGAGTCCAAGTCTGCTTAAGACCAGGTCCGGAGGGGTCACAACTGAGCCAACACCATGGCCAGAGTAAATCAGGACCTATAAAAAGTCAAGATCAGCAATAAACCTGTACTCAGGGTTCTTCCAAATGTAAAAAATACTAATTAACTCTGCCTTAATTTATATTTCTGATAGAACCATTCAGAAATAACTCCATGCAGCATTTTTAACTTTCTTTAGCTCATTCATTCAGGCTGATAAACCCACTGTACAATATATGCCCTAGCAAAAATGTCAGGCAGATGCAAATTATTGAGTAGCCAGTAAACTCAGTCATCCCACAGCTAAAGAGACAAACAGTTTCTCTTAGATGTTATTCCGAAACAGAGCTAAAAATACTGCTGAATGCATTAATAAGATGGTCAGAAACTCAAAAGAATGCTAACACTGCTTCAGTAAAAACTTAATGTATGTGATGGCTGCGTGTTTGTGTGTTTTTTCCGCCCCCTAGTGGCCGAAAATCAATTCATGCAAAAGTCAAGATGTTTCTGCGGACATTTGAAGATCCTTTCAGAGGTCTAATCCTTTACATGGTTTGTAGTCAGGAATAAGAATCCTTTTTAAAAAAAAACATGAACTACGACATCGACAGACAGCCTTTTCTGATGTTATGTGAGCCAAATATTTTACCTCTTAGAAACACAGGAGTTGCTGCACTGCCGCTGCCACAATCAGTTAGTTTGTGTTATTGTGTGACTTTTAAAAGGTTAGTTCGGATTCACCAAACCATCCCTTTAAAGTACAGCAAAAGCTCTATGTTACATTTCTCTTCATTTACACTTTGATTTGAAATATCTGACAAATTCCTTAATGATCAATTTAAATATACAAGTGGCTCTTAAAAGGCAAGAACTAAACCTTACCTTAATTTGAAAAATTCTTAATTAACAGATTTTAATGAGCTTTTGATTTTAAGGGATACATGACTTTCCACTTCATTCGCTGCTGCCAGTGATGGAATGTAATTAAGTACATTTGTTGAAGAACTTAGTGCTACGGGGACAATTCTGCAAGGAAAGACTAGGTCAAGAAGACACCTCAATCACCGAACAGTCATTCAGACCGCGCGTCAAGTTATGGTCAAATACAGAAGAGTGTGACAAGTGACAGATGTCAGATAATACTCTGGGGACAAGCATGACTCTCCAGTCAGCTAAAAATACACACTCCTTTGTTCAGATGACAGCAGTGTGCTGTAAGAGCATACCAGGTTAGCAAGATAAAATGAGATAATGCCGCCAGATTACTGTCTGATTTGTTTAGTCTCTGGGAGCTTAATTTCACATCAGAGGGCTTTAAAAAAATCTGTGCATGGCAAGTGACAATCACTTTTGATAGATCGGGCCCGGCTCTGCTGTAGGGTGAGTGCATTCTCCCGGATCTGCACTCAATTGTTGACTGCTTATCCAACCACTGCCCTCAAAGGCAGAGTGGCCTTCCAGTGCAAAACAACAGATACTATGGCAGCAATATATTTCTCAGACAGAACAATTTATGGGGCCATCACTATTAATCATTGCCGTGGAAAGGAAGATTGCCTAACTCATCTCGAGCCCCCATAGAAATGTAATTCTCCCACTGCCTAAAGTGCTTATAGGGGTGAGCTGCAGACGCATTTTGCCGACGCTCGGGCTCGGTCCCACACTGGCATGGCAATAAGCTGTGTTGATTTAATATCCGTTTGCCGCATGCATTTTCTTGGACGTGTAATCAGTCCGCAAGGTTCTGCGAGAGGCTGTCATGAATCTCGGCGGCTGTACTGTTACCCCCCACCCAACCCCCAACTCCAACCCCTCCTCCTGCAGTGGACAATCACCAGCGCAGCAGCAGGACATGGCAGATCCAGCAGCCGTTCCTGATTACATTCATGACTCAGGTTGCTGATTGGCTGTCAGGATGCAATCACACGTACAGTTTGTTTTGTTTCCTTTTCTTTGGTTTTCTTTGGTGCAGCATTGTCTTCTGATATTTTGTCAAAGTGATTGAGAGAGATGTTTTGAAATGCAAATACATGTTCCTTGAACAAAAACTGAGAAAAACGCTGAATGTTTTTTTTTCTTTCTTTTTTTTAAATTCTAAGTAGGAAATCGCTGAGAGGGAGGAGAAATCACGGGATGCAGGCAGCGGTTTTAAAACTGAAACAATGAAGACGGCCCAAGATCTGTCTTGACTCTCACAAGCCTGAAGCTTGTGTGTTTGTGTTGAGCTCATAATTTACATAGTCAGCTCCAAGTTGGAAGGGAAGAGCAGACATGATTTGTTTATCAGTTCAGCTCAAAAAAAGTAATTTTCATCTGGTAATCAATTAATCATTTGAGTCAATTTTCAAGCAGAGTTGGGATTTGGACTCTGTTTGACATTGACACCGTGATGAACATTTTTCAACAAGATATTCAGACATTTTATTGACTAAAATGATTAATTGAGAAGGTAGTTGTATATTAATTGATGGTGAGAATAATCTGTAGACTCAGTAGAGTGCAGATCTCTGCCAGGAATCCCAACATTTTGATGACTAACTATTTTTTTTTTCACAGTAACTGTATCAGATTATAATTAGATTTACTTTGTAATTAGTTACTCTCCAGGGATGCTAGTATCCTATCAGACTTTTGTGGGAAATGATAATTAATTAGTGTCTGAATTCTTGAGTTGTGGCTGAAAATTTTATTTGTGAGGTCACCTGATCTTTGACCACCAAAATCGAAGCAATTTATCTCTGAATCCAAGTGGAAGCTTGTACCAAATTTAAAGAAAGTACTCCTGAGATATCACTTTCACACAGTCACAGTGACCTTTGAGGCTTTGACCACGGAAATCTCATCAGTTCATCATTTGACATTTGTGTCAAGTTTGAAGACATTTCAAAAAGTTTACAAAAGTGCAAGGTGATAAATACTAGGTGCTGGACAGAAGTGCATATAAAAAAAGAAAAGAAGAAGAGTCCACACTCTCGATTATTCCTATACCACCATGTGACGTTTCAGCGCACAAGCCCTTCAGACAAGATTGAAATTCCCTCAAGGTATTCTTCAGATGTTGCATTCACAAGAATGGGATGGCCCAACAAGCTAATGCCTCTGGTCACAGCTGTTGCCGACGTGGGGCCATAAAAAGATTTTTTAAAACATGTGAATCACAGAGGTCACTCAGCATAGAGTCATGAATGTGAGCTAAAATAGGCTGATGGCTCCAGTAGTGTGTGAGATTAGCTGTGGACAACCTGCAGGTCTGTCGGTCACACTCAAACATGCACACACGAGTAATCGCATGATCCTCTCCAGAAAGACTCACTTCAGGCACTGGACTTCTGACATTAAAACTCAAAAGTTTAACTTTCTCTTACATTCTCCGAGAGCACCATGACTAAGCACTTAGAGCTCAGATGTGCATGTATGCACACAGTTGAACAGGATGAAGCTGATGATTTGGCTTTTAGTCTATTCAGTCTGGTTACCTGCATGTGAGAATACCTGGGAGAATACCATGAGATCAGGACCATGGATAGCGCTTGTGACAGCCATAAAGGCCCTGCACGCCAACGCAGGTGTTGTGAATCAGATTAGACCTCTGTTCAGGTTGACTTTGGGAATTATGTGTCACTCAGTCTTGGAACCCAATGGCCCATCGTCTGACAACAATTTACCCTCGGGGGGTGGTGGACAATATTTTGGGGCTTCAGGTGTAGGCAGCAGATATCCTGGTAATAGATGATGGATATCCAGGCCTCTTCCAAGTGCCAGTTATTATTAACAGTTTAAATAGCAATTTGAGATGTGAGAATAGAGTTGGAGGCTGATTTTTAGAAACAGATATGTGCATGTGAGTACATTTTAAGAAAGCTAGTAAAATCCTCATCAGATGATGGGTGATGGGTTTGGCATTTCGGCAAGAGCATTCAGCCTCTTTTGGTCTCCACACAGACTGTTAACATGCATACAAATAAAGCCAGTTGAAACCAGTTGTGATTGGTCTATACTACAAACAGAAAACAGAACGCTTCCAATACAAAACTTTTGCTTACAGATTCTGCATTCACAGGCACAAATCTGATTATAGAGATTATGTTTCACTAAACTTAATGTATCAATACGAACGATTTGTTCCTCCTTAAATGCAAAATATGAATACTCTGTTTCTAGGGATCTCTCTCACGTTAAAACGATAACAAAAGATGTGGTTTAATGATGTTGTTAAATGGCGTAGGATCATGGGAGTTTGGAAAATACCAGACGAGCAGTATTTTCTGTTGATTTTTTTTTTTGTACTTTTGAAAACTGGTCATCATTCACTTACAATGTTTGGGAGATTTTGCAATGCTGTGAAACTCCAGCAGTGTTTGGTGGACTGAAAAACTAAACCCGACCTTCAATCGGCATGAGGGTGAGCAGATAATGACTGAATTTGGGTCAACTATCACTTTAAAAAAGATGGAAAGCCTGTTCAAGCACTGATAAACTGTCTATTTTTCATCATATTCATTAAATAGTATTGCTATCAGATGTGCCTTAACCATAACATGTCAATTCCATAGCCCCTCTAAATCAAAGTTAAATAAGAATTGTGTATTTTGATCACCATTAAGAGAACTCTGAGCAACTTTAAAAATAAAATAAAATGGCTGCTCACTATGACTACGCTGTGAAATGAAAAAAATGCAACATTTTGTCAACTCCGTAAGACGTCAACTCTGTCGGATTTTACATCTGATTAAGTTTGACGTCTACATTTAATAAAAAATCAAATCACAAGAGCCAATAGTTTGATCTTGTAAAATAATATTTCCCAGCATTATTGAAGAGTAAAAATCAAACCCCTCTCAAAATACAGTTTTGTCCCAACTCTCAAGAATGAGAAGCAAAACATAAACCCTGCCGACAGTCTGCTTTGTGTGATCTTATGTTACGGTCATGCCATAACTGACATCATATGGCAAATATGTCAGATTAATCAATCATCCTTCTCATAAGGTTAATAAGAATTTTAATATTGTCACTTCCAAATCACATCAGGCTCTGTGGGTTTTCCATGAGTCTGATTACTCATGAATAGCACTTCATACCCAAAAAATTAGGGGATTTTAGCCTAAATGAGTTGCACCATCCTGTGCTTCTTTATGAATAGTATAACCTATATGTGTATTGTTGGGGTGGTGTCTGTCTTGAGAGTTTTGAGGCAGCATTTTATGGCCTTTTTATGTATGAGAAATATTTTCCGTGACTGGGCACAGGCTGTTTGTTTTTTTCAATTACACATTATCAGGAAGCCTGAACCCGCCAAAACATAAGCTGCCATTTTTAAAAAAAATCAAAATGTCAGCAAAAGGCTAAGAAAATAGCACGGACAACTTGTCCAAGATAACAGCACAAAGTTCAGCTAGAACAAAAATGTTTTCTTATTTTTACAGAAAGTTGTCATCCTGATGAAGGATTACACAGAAGAAAATCAGAAACATGTGTCCGCCGTTCTATTTGGGATGGGGGGGTTAAATGAATCCTGCACTCTTCCTCCTGCTCATGTGTCATCTTTAGTTTTTAAATGTCTCTGCTGAAAGATTGGACATGGCTCGTGTCAGCGGAGACGGGCCATGCTATCGACGGTGACATTTGTTTTAGGGAAGGTTACGACAATGTGTCAAGTAAGTATTCTCCTGACTGCTGTCAACACGAATTGCTGTTTTTGTTGTTGCTGTCGAGGGGACGGGTGGAGGGACCGCTGTTGACACAAATTGGATTGGTGGCATGTCAGGTTAGTGTTTAGAAGTCTAAAAAGGACAGGTCCCAATTCTTTTGACTGTGTGTGTGTGCGTGAAAAGAGAAATTGTGAGAGTGTGTGTGTGTGTGTGAGAGAGAGAGGGTGGAGGGGTTTGTCTCCTTGTTATTCAGGATGGACGCCGGCCAGTGTGTGTTTCTGTGATAGGAGAGGCGGACACCAGTTGTTTCAGTGGCTTGAGGTGTCGGAAGAGATTTCACAGCTCCTTGAGCACAGTAATCCTGGAGCTCTTGATACAAGATGGCAAATAAAACGGCCCCCTGGACGATACTGAAACACTTACTGAACCCTACTTCCACTGATCTGTATCGCTCCACAATGTGAAGTGCTGTTGTCCCCTACAAATAAGGTCAACAGCACCTTCCTATACGCTGTTATTTTCTCCAAACTGATTATATCCATTTATTTATTTTATTTTTTTCATTATCACACCCTCATACAAGCTGCACATTAAAATGGTAATGCATGACTGAATTAATTAAATGCTCAAATGTGCTTGATGTGCTGTACATCTTGTGCAAAATTTCCCACTTGGTTGCATTTATATTTGATTGACATTTAAATCAGAGGCAGTGCTGGGTATTAAACACTTAATATTCAGTGTTATTCTTTCAAAGTTTGAGATTCTTAATAGTTTTAAGGTGAGTCAAGCCATTAAAATTCTTTCTTTTCGAACACTTGATTGATTTTTAACGACGATGCACAGAACAAGGCAAGAATGTGTTATAAAAATGCAAATGGCTTGGATAAATGTTTGACAGATTAATTCATTCGTCTGAAATATCACACACTTTAATTCGGCATTAAAAAAATATGAGGGGGTCTGGCTTTAATTTCACATGGGGGAACTGTTTTTTTGTTCCACCTGTGCTCTGTCAAATCTGAGTCTAAGCCCAACAAGGTGCGCTTTGTGTAATTTTGGTTTTATACTGAAGAGGGCAGAGTTGCTTTGTTGTACTGCCTCACAGCCAACATGCACTGACAAAGCACTGACACTGAATATTTTAGAAAGGATCTAATCAACTGGGGAGTGAAACACTTTGCAGCAGCAACAACTGACACATTTGACACCGTTGTAGTTATCTCCTCTGTTCGACAATCATTCTGCTTTTGAAAGTTACCTGACACATGCAGTTTTCAAATTTAACATGAGATTTGCATGTACAAACTGGGCATAAACAGGACAACCACTAATACGGTTTTGTAGTGCACGGTAGTACCACACATCAGGGGGAAAATGTAGCATTAATCTGTAATAATCCCCGACCCCTGAGGCTCAGTGGGCCAAGGTAGATAAGTAAACGGCCTGTCGCTGCCGCTGTTCCTGTGTGGGTGGCCTGCAGCAATCACAGATGACGTCCTGTTGGCTGTGGAAGCTGGCGATCCATCTTCCCCCAACTCTCTCCCGTTCTTCTTCTTTTTTTTCTCTCTCTCTCTCTTATCTTTTTTAAGAATCCTTCCCCCAGTGCAGTTTTATCAGCCGGCTTCAGAGCCCCCAAGCAGAGCGCCAGGTCTCTATGTGTTGCTTTATCTGGAGCAGGAATTACGTTGACCTTGCGGCAACTTAAACACTTTATCAGAAGCACAATAATCTTCTTCGTGGGAAAGCGCATCAGCAGGAAAAAAAAAATAAACGGGTTGCGGGCTAGCGGGTATCCAGGTTGACGCTGAGGGGTTACAGTGCTGCTGGCCTGAAGTCAAAGACAGCGAGGTTTCAGCATGCTGAGCCTCATTGTCCTCAGAGAAAGAAAACTAAAAAAATATGCTCTTTATAGCAGCGATTCCATCCACCCACAACTGCTCACAGAGGAAGAAACACATTAATAATGAATGTCTTCCATATGTAATAAATCAGGTACTGGATGTGTTCTGTCATTATTATGCATATTATTTATTCCTTTTGAAAAGCAAGTGTGTGACTGACAGCAGATCCTTTCATGTTGCCACAGAATTGCGCCTGTGTTATTTTTACATGTGGTGTTGAAACGAGCTGATTTCCTACAGCGGGACTACAAGTGCCTGATCAGAATGAATGGTCTGCGGTGTCTGTTCCTATATAAACTGATGATTGACAGATTCTCTTTCACAACTGTAGTTTTTTGCACTTGTTACAAGTCCTCTATGGTAATAAGCTGTTCCCTGATGCATCTTTGAGATGATTCTCCAGGACTGACAATCCACTTATCACTTTCGTCTTCACGGTTGATACTTCTCTTATCTGCAGGCTCTGTTTTTCAATGACCCATCATTTCGTTGAGTGTAATCACACTGCATCTGAAAGTGTACCAACTCTTTTTTTTTTTATCCAGGTGACACACATCTGCTGTGGCAGGGCTACGTGGATGCAGAATGTGTTGCATAAATTATAAGAGAGGAAGCAATGACTCTGAATGAGCCAGCATTTGCATGGCAGACACGATGTGAAAAGACAAGCTCACACACTGGTGGACTCACGGGGTGGCGGCAGGACGATTGCCCCCCCCCCGTGTTTGAAAAAACACTGCAAAAGTGGATGAACCTATGATAGATAAAACATTATAAATGCCCTCTAGAGTAGCCCAGTGTCAAAGCAAGTGCCCTCTGGGATGTGGAGAAAAACATAGGGTGCCCCTCCAGTGGAGAAAATATGATGAAGTGCCCTCTACAGTCTCCTTCCAGTGTAGAAAACCTAGTGAATTGCCTCCTTCCAGTGGAAAAAATGTGATTAAGTGCCATTCCAGTAGAAAAAAACTGGTGAAGTGCCCTCTGTTGCCTTCCAGTGGATAAAACCTGATGAAAACCCCTCTACAGTCCCCTTCCAGTGGACCTAGTGAAGTGTCCACGACAGTCCCTTCCACTGGATAAAACCTGATGAAGTCCCCTTCCACCCCTTCCAGTGGAGAAAACCTGATGAAATGCCCTCTACAGTCCCATTCCCACAGAGAAAACATGGTGAACTGCTATCTTGAATGCCCTTCCAGTGGACAAAACATAATATAAATATCCTTTCTTTAACCAGGTAAAAACATCTCTTTTTCAAGAGTGACCTGGCCAAAAGGGCAGCATAAAGTATTGTTTTAATTTACAACAATACACCCAGACATATACAACTGTCACACACAACAAAAGAGTGAAACCACAGTATCCAATTAATATGGAATACAAGGTCAAGGACCAAAACAATTTCTAAAACCATTCTGGTAAAAAATTTAGGAACAATCACATTGACCAAGGCAGCTATTTGAATTCCCCCCACAGTGATCAGCTCTGCCAATTTAAGCTCCTTCTCTAAATTATTCCAGGATGAAGGAGCAGCATATTTAATTTCTGTTCTCACTCTCGGAACCAGCATTTGTAGAACATTATGAGAGCGAAGGTCATATTGATTTCGGTTTTTGCACATGTATGTAGACAGATAAGAAGAAACCAGGCCAAGAATAGATTTATATGAGTCTGCAGACATACAGAGATGGCCATTTAGATGACAGTGGCTTATGAGATTCCCACAGCCAGTTATAATGATGAAATGCCCCTCTAGAGTGCCCTTCCAGTGGAGAAAACTTGGTGAAGTTCCCTTTAGAGTGCCTTCCCAGTTGAGAAAGTGTGGTGAGGTGCCCTCTAGGGTGCCCTTTCAGTGGAGAAAGCATGATTAACGACTTTCCCCACCGCATTCAGCTGGTTCCCTTTTTATTTTTTCCATCCCTGCTCCACAGACAGCCCGAGTCCACAAATGAACTGACCTGATTACTGCTGTAGAAATCTGTCAGTCAATTGATTAGCCTATCAACAGGAAACTAATCAGTTATTAAAATGATTAAAAATGTGCCTTCATCTGTTTTTTTTTTTTCTTTTAAAAATGACATCTGTGGGTGTGGAGCTCTGCTGGTATCAATCTTTTCATTCTTTTCCTTTCAGAAATAACAATCAATTCCATGTTCCAGCTAACTGTTTACATGATTTAAAAAACATGAAACATGGGCAGCACGTTGTCTTTCTGTGGGAGGAAACTGGAAAAGGAGAGAAGACAAACAGTTTAAAGACATGCGGGTTAGGTTAAGTGGTGCGTTCATGTTCTCCATTTTCAGTTTCCTCCCAGGTCCTCCCACAGTCCAAAGACGGGTTAGGTTAATTGTTGACTACAAATATCCTGGAGGTGTCAAGTTATAAAGGTTATATCTGTGATCAACTCGAGACCTGCTCAGCCCAATTTATGCTGGAAGTGGCTCCAGCTCCTGTGACCTTACACAGGATGAACAGGTAAATTGGAATAATAATGGGAAACACTTGCTTCTACCTTAGATGTTTTTCTGATATATATATAAACTGCATACATGGGTTTTACAGCTGCAGGTAAGATTAATTTATCAGTATAGGCTCTGGTAACCAGGTAGATGATTAAGAAATGATTAAGAGAAAACTGTTAGTTGCATACACCTCATTACTGTTAAAACTTAAAACCACAAATTAGTCAGAAAAAATGTTGTGGAAACAAGCAGGGAAATCGAATTCTTGAACAAAAAATGGATGTAATATCTAAGGCATGTCTACAGCGTATGGGACTGCATGATCCAATTATGGTTTTAGCATGGTAATCAATATTACAATATAGTGTACCTTAATAAAATAAAAATGAAAAATAGAAAATGATTCTCGCCCAACCACAGCCACAGCTTCATGTTCATGCAATAACCTTCATTACTGTAATAACTGTCTATGGCCAGAGGGGTACACCTTTGATTTTGTGCCTTGGTTTTCTTTAACTGCACATTATTTTCCTTAAAAAATGAAGCTGTTCCTGAAAGGGGCCTGGATTCACTTGTGAATGAGGTGCACAGGATTTTTTAATGGAACAGCTCCAGTGCATTTTTATGCATATTTAAAGAGGCGCTCCAGCAATTTAATATTAAACTTCTATAAGTCTAGAGGACTTGCAAGCCACAGATAATTTTTTTTTAAAAAGGGAGGGAATTACACCCTGATTTTCAGTCCTCAGTATGGGTCAAGCCTCAAAAATGTTGGATCTTACATCTCCCAGAATGCATCTCAATTGCATCTCTCTGTCTGCCTGGTAAAGACGATGGACGTATTGTAGAAAACTGGATGCAGCATCTGAGTCGGGCCTCTGTTCATTCCTTTGAGAGCTGTTCAGTGGTGCATGAAGCCATCTTCCACGTCGGCGCATCTGCATATGTTTTCTTCGGCTGAGCGGCTAAGTTCCAGTTTAGCCTCCGCTAAATGTAACAGTGTGTTTCTCCGAAACTTTCCAAATGTTATTACACCAAGTGAATCAAATTCTGATATTGAAACGAATCATTTTGTGGGGCTGAAGCTAAAAAATATACGTCTTCCGTTTTACAGCTGCTTCTTTCACAATGTAAGTCTATGGGGCCATAGAGCATCACGTGACGTTGTCATTACACAGCTTGTCAGCTACGTCAAATTGGCTTTGAAGCCCAACACTCTTCCTGGGATCTAACTACGATAAATTATGAACATAAATAGCTACATGCTGTAGATTCTTGTTGGCAAATGATGTTAATACATGTGATTTTCCAACAATACACACATAATGTGTGAAAACAGCTTTTACTGCTCATAGTTAGCTTGGATGTGTTCAGTTAAGATACACTCTCCCACCCCTCCCTGATTGTCTATTACCAGTGTTGACCCTCCCAACTGTGGCAGCAGCTGTTGTGCTGTGTATAGCTGAACTAAATGTAGCCCCTCACAAAACCACAATCCTCTTCTGTGACAATAAAGACGACACATGGGCCTGCCTGTAACTTTGCTATGTTCAGCTTAACAAGATATTCAGAGCTGACAAACAGTAATTAATGTAACAGCTATAAATAGAAAAGGTTATGACTACATACTGGCACTCTCCAGTGGAGATCCTCTGTTAAGTAGCTGCTGGAGGAGCTACAGCTCAGGTACCCACACAGTAACTCTCCAAGGGGCATAAATGTGCTTCTGGTGAATATAAAAGCACCTCCAGTGGCGACGTGGAGGACCCTGCAGCAGACATCAGCAGCTTAATAATAGAGATTCTTTTTTTCCTCCCTGATACCATCTCCAATACCTGAACTTTGAGTAGCAGCCAAAACCAAGTTCCCATCTGATACCAGTGTGTTAAAAAAAAATCTAAAGAGTCTATTTTGTTGCCCCCACAACCCCAAAATGGTTAAGTCCCCAAACCAAATCAGGTGATAAAAACTGAAATTAAAGCTCCTGTACTGAGTTCAATAACAGAGATTATATACAACATGCATAGGCACCAGAAAATCACAGTAACATTGATCAGAGTCAATCATTCAAGTTTGCAGTGTCGGCCTTAGCTACACAAGGCAACTCCTGGAGAAACTCTGACTGAGGCAAGGGTTTTTGGGATTTTGTATAGCATAGCTAGCCTAGAATGACTCAAGATTAGCCTCCGGCAAAATCTAGAGGAAAACGCGCTGAGTCGTAGACAAAGGATGTGACACACATTTTAGTTCACAAAATATTAGAACATTTTTTAAAAATTAAGTTCACAGGCTACACATTTTTTACAGCTGGAAAAATGTAAGATTTGCTTCAGGCCTACCACAATGATATATGAAAATGAAAATGTTAAAAATAAGTAATTTGTCAATGCCACATGGAGCCACTGGATAGGGGCAGAAGAGCCACACGTGGCTCTGGAGCTGCAGGTTGCAGACCCCCGGTCAAGGGAATACATTATTCCTGCTCCTGACAGAGACTCCAAACACCTTCTGCTTACCATGAGCTGGCTGTAACGCAGACTATGTAATGCAATCTGACAGCAAGGTAAAGCTGATGTTTCTGCCCTCCACTGGACATTTCAGGGCTAATCTATTACATAGTGTTGGTCACAGACTCGCAAACTTGCCCAAGCCTGACGCAGCATTTTAGTCTGTATCAGAGGCATTTTCCAATATGGGTGTTGGAGCCACCCTAGTTAATAATTGTAGACTTGACAAAGATCCTCCAGATCCTTCATGATGATGAAACTGATCTTGATTGTCCCCCTTTAAAGGAGAAATCTGGATTATAATTACTGTAATAAATCAAAAAATTACCATGATATGTCACCAGAGATCAAGGAAACATTTGCCTGTTTCACATTAATCAATCTTCCAATTATGACCAAATGTTCACTGTATGAGTTAATGTCTGTTTATGCGTCATAAGAATTCATTAATAATCTTGTACAAGGTGTAAATGTTAATACCAGTAAAACTGAGCAATAAGTTACAGGAGTCTGGCATGCAGTGAGACAGGCAGTCACATAACTCAAAGTCCAGATTGTGTATTTTCAGAGCTGTGGGCTTTTGTTTTCAGGATAACGGGCTTAGCTATACATTGACAGACAATGAACAGTTATAAACAGCTGATCAACTTACAGTGTAGCACTTGTCCTCTCTTGTTATTGTCAATTTAGGATGATGCATGCGTCTTGCATGCCTACAGTGTTCCTGCAGCCATCCTGTGTTTGAATCTGGGGAGGAGTGGGTGGGGGACACCTCGCCTCAACCATAGATTGTATATTAAATAAGATTTCAACCTGTTTATTATACAGTCTACTGCACCAACTCACTGTTTGAACTGTAGTGCTCGTTTTTGCATGTGCAGTTGCTACATATTGCTATAGAAATCAAACAAGATTAAAAAATATGCTTTGTAAAATGGGTACAATTTTGAGTTATGTAACTTTTACAGTCCTTTTACATGCCTACGTGAGTTACAACCAACAGTTCATACAGTACGAACAGTCAGCCTCACAATCGGCAGTGAGCAGCATTTTGAAATCGAGCATGAAAGCCTGCAGTGTGACAGTGTCGCCTTGCAGACATGGCCAAACACAAATCATTCTACATGCTGTTTTCTTTGATCCTTCCCACGGCATATTAGTGTGAGCCTCTGTGTGTATATTAGCTGTTTTCTCACCCACTATGCCGTCACTTTCCATCCTCCGCCGCTGCTTCTTCTCCGTCATTAATATTCTCTCTCGCACTACATAACTCAGGGGATCAATCAACGGTTGCCATGGCGATGAAACCACCCATGCAGGTGCATGTGTTAGCGTGACTCCTCCAGTGTGCATGTGTGTGTGTGTGTGTGTGTGTTTGCTGTACACTGACTGTACCTGCTTCTCCACCAGTCAGAGCGGTGAGGCCTCCGCTGGTGATGCTGCTCCCCTGCACTGCCCCTGCATTCAGAGTGGCTTTGACAGCTGTCTAGTCGAGATGCTCTCACCTGCCACACTTGGCTTCCTCTCAGCTCTGTGCAGAATAATGACCAAATTCAAAAGAAAAAAAAATACACAAGTGCTGTCAGGCTTGTTTTGTTTCTTTCTAGTTAAAGACACTCTTTGTGTGAGGGCTATTTATTGAAATATCTCTAAAATGTTAGCAGGCTTGAATAAAAGAAGCTCCGCAGTGGAGGAACCTGTCATCATAAAACAACGTTTTGCCCATCCCATAGTGCTTCTTTCTGTATGTAGAGTTTAGGTTGAACACATCAAAAAGCAGCTTGGAGGTTCTGAATCTCTCTCCCAGAGGTACAAAGCTAATAATCATACAACTCCTGTGTGGCCAGGTTGTTTTGAAAGAAAATGATGAGAGAATAATCTATTTTCCAGCAGAACTGATGCAGTTTAGGGGAAATTTGATTCTCAAAGTATTCAGTGTTTTGCGTTATCCTTTTTCCAGGTGCATTTTCACCACAGGAACTTTTCCCAAGAAAAAACCTTTTGAGGAGCTCTGCGCTGTCGTAGTTCCAGTAGTTCATTGTTTTACCCCCCAAAATGTCCGTGCTCCGATTGGTTGAGTATTCACAGCATTTCAGTTCATCCGCTATGTTTAGAAGTCTGCAGCTGCAAGTCAAGTGTTTGTTTTTTCTTCATTGTGCTTTGAGTCACAGAAGAAACCTACAGACAGATGGACTGACAGACTGAATTGGAAACAGCAACCGGCAATGAGAAGGTCTACGCCAAAAAAAACCAACAGATTGAACAAGCTGAACATTCTTCACACTGCTGGGAGAAGTTGAAGGAACTCAAGCAGGATTACTCTTTCTACTTAAAGACAAGAAGTGGGTTTCTTGTCATCCTTTCTAGGTGCATTTCAACCGCAGGGAACCAATGTAGAACTTTAGGACCTTTGTGGATGGGTCTGCAGCGCTGACTGGCCAAGTACTCAAAGCATTTTTTAATTTAATTTAATGAATTTCCCCTTGGGGATTAATAAAGTATTTCTATTTCTATTCTATTTCTATCTATTTCATGCCATGTTTAAAAGTCTGCAGCCACAAGCTGACTCTTTGTTTTTTGTTCATTGTGCTTCAGGATATGGAGGCAAAGAAGAAAGCTTGCAACAGATGGCCCAACATTGAAGTCCAGGCCTTGCTGAGCATTTACGGTGAAGATGACATCCAGCAGGAATTGGAAATGGTAATCAGTCGAAGTGTCCTTGGGCAAGACACTGAACCCCACATTGCTCCTGATGCCAAAGGTGTATGAATGTGTGTGAATGACTTCTGATGCACAGGTTGGGTCTTTGTAGAAGAACCCACCTGTGTCATTAGTGTGTGAAAGTGTGTGAATGGGGTGAATGGGACTTGTAGTTGTGAAAGTGCTTTGAGTGGTCTATGACTAGAAAAGTGCTATATAAATACAGTCCATTTACCATCTAACATTCTTAATACAGCAAAACAGGTCTGGGAGAAGTTGAAGAAGATCAAGAAGGATTACTCTTTGGTGCATTTCAACTGCAGAAACTCAAACTAGGAACTAGGGGAATTTAGTTCTGGGTTAATTATTTTGCCCCCCCCAAAAGTCCCTGCTTGGAAGGTAGTATTTTCAAAAGCCTGAGAAACTTTGGAGGATGGGCTTGCTGCGCTGATTGGTCAAATACTCACAGCATTTTATTTTTTGTATTTCATGCCATGTTTAAAAGTATGCAGCTGCAAACCAATTACTTGTTTTTCGTTCGTTGTGCTTCAAGACATGGAGGCACTGAAGAAAGCTTACAGACAGATGGACCGATGATGAAGTCCAGGCCTTGCTGAGAATTTCCATGAGGACGACATCCAGCTAGAATTGGTAATTGTGACCCACAATGAGAAGGTCTACACCAAAATATCAGACAACTTCACGCCACGAAACAGGTCTGGGAGAAGTTTAAGAAGTTCAGCAGGACTACTCTTTCTAGTTAAAGACCCTCTGCGTGAAGGCTACTCATTGAAATATCTCTAAAATGTAGCAGGCTTGACTAAAAGAAGCTCTACAGTAGAGGAACCTGTCACCATAACACAATATTTTGTCCTTTTATAGTGCTTCTTTCAGTATGTAGAGTTTAGGCTGAACACAACAAAAAGCAGCTTGGAGGTTTTACATCTATCTCCCAGAGGTACAGAGCTAATAATCACACAAATCCTGTGTGGCCAGGTTGTTTTGAGAGACAATGATGACAGAATATTTAATCTATTTATTGGAATATCTCTAAAATGTTAGCAGGCTTGAATACAAAAGGCTCTGCAGTGGAGGAACCTGTCATAAAACAACATTTTGCCCGCCCACAGTGCTTCTTTCAGTATGTAGAGTTTATGTTGAAGGCAACAAAAAGCAGCTTGGAGGTTATACATTTCTCTCCCAGAGGTACAGAGCTAATAATCACACAACTCCCGTGTGGCCAGGTTGTATTGAGAGGAAAATGATGAGAGAATAATCTATTTTTCAGCAGAACTGATGCAGTTTAGGAGAAATTTGATTCTCAAAGTATTCAGTGTTTTTCGTCATCCTTTCTGTCGCTTTCATCCCTTCTCTCAACTCGCTCTCCTCCCCTTGCCATGTCTTCCCCCAGATTTCACACCTTTACTTATCTCTCCCCTCCCACATGCCTTTTTCCTGCTTGCTTTGTCACTTCCTGCAGCCCCCCCCCTCAGCCCCTCCCTCCACATCTCTCTCTGTCCTTCTCAGCTCCTTGATTTCCTCTGCTCTTCCCCTTTCAACTTTTTCCAGCGATGACTGATCCAGTGTATTAATATGAGGACAGACTGGATGATTACAGCAAACCAAGAATGATGGTGCTCCCTTTTGCAAACAGTTGACTTTATTATCTCTGCAGAGCGGGGATGGCAAACTGTAGTTACTGCTGACCATCACATGCAAAAGTTGACCTTGTGAAGGAAAGGGTTGTGGGCATCGTAATGAGAATGAGTGTACAAAGAGAGCAAAAGGGGGCTGGCAGAGACAGACTGCATCATATTCTTCAGGCCTGAGGATGTACAACACCAGCCGGGTTCCAAGTAAATTAATCATGATTTGTAATTGCAGGAAGCGCCGGAGGAATGTGGTCATCGAGCGGTCAGAGGATGTCAGAAGAGGAAGATGAAGAGTCTAATACGAGCCAAACATAAAGTAACACCAAGAACTTGTATGACTGAAAACAAAGTGGAAATCTGTGAGTGAAATTGGCAGCATGACCCGTCGTAATCTTTCTACATCTTTGAGTCAATTAACTTAATTTGAGAAAATGAACCGAGTAAAGCATCTTCTAGGTAGATAATTCAGAGATTAAAATCACATTAATTCTCCTCTTGATGCCTGTGGTTCTGCGATCATTTATTCATTGTCTGCTGAAATATTGTTGTTTTTTTGTTTTTTTTTAAGAATTTGAGTCCAACAAAGGGTTGAAAGAAGAGGAATTATCCAGGGTGGCAATTCCCATTTTTAAAAAGTGAGAGTGGAGGGTGTGCTCCAAGACTCCCAGGAAGAATGTCAGGCTTTGCGGCCAATCTGACATAGTGGCCAAACCTGATGCACTGCAGCCCAAAAGGACTTTTCTTACATATACCAACATTGTGAAAGAAGCAGCTGTAAAATGGTGGATACATTTTTTTTTAGCATCACAGCTCCCATGAAACGACTCATTTCAATATTAGAATCTGATTTGTCCAATAACATTTAGAAAAGCCTAGAAGAGCTGTGCAATTACATAATTTTGTCCCATTCAGGTTAGCAGACGCTAAACCAGAAGTTACCTGCTCATCTGAAGGAAGTCTCTACTGCACTTGCTCTATGGGCTGCACAATGCAGAAGCTCTGACACCGAAGTTGGCTTCAGCGCCACTGAGCAGCTTTTAAAGGGAAGGCCCATCTCCAACGCTGTACCAAGTTCTCTACAATACATCCATGGCGTATCACACCACTCGCCCTCACCAGGAAACTGATTCTAAGGTCCTGGAAAGGACTGTCTGACCACTTCTCAAACCTCAGATCCAGGAGGGGCAAAGCAGATTGTGTCCATCACATCACCGTGGAGCAGCTATTCATCCTTGCAGGGTTGTTGGAGGGGTCACGGGAGTTTGCTCATCCAGTCTGCATGTGTTTTGTGCACTTGGATAACTCCTACAACTGTGTCCCACGGGCAGAGGTGTCGTGCTTCCAGACCACATGGTGACCAGATGAGAACGGGTGAAATTCAGGACAGAGGAGTTCGGAGTCACGTTAGAAGAATTAAAATGTAACATAATTTAGTGTAAAAGTCAGGGTTTAAAATGCCAACATGTTCCGAAAATGGGCAAAATGGAGCGTGACATGGACAGATGGACTGGAGCAGCGTCAGCGGTAATGCATGCATCACACTGAACCGTTGCAGTCAAGAAAGAGCTGAGTCGGGAGTCAAAGCTTTCAATTTAGCCGTTGATCTACATTCTGACCTTCACCTATAGTCGTGAGCTTTAGGTAGTGACAAAAGAATGACATCATGGATACAAGTGGCCAATACTTCTTTCAGTTTCCACCGTTGGGTGGCTGGGCTCAGCCTTATAGAGGTAGGGAGAGGAGCTCAGACATCCGGAGGGAGATCACCGTAACATCAAAATGAGCCAGTTGAGACGGTTCGGGCACCTGATCACCTGGATGCCTCCACTTCAAGGTTTTCCCGAAATTTCCAAATGGTAAGAAAACCTAATGGACGGATCAGGGTTCAACAGTAATGTCTTTTTTTTCTCTTCAACAGTTGATCAAGTCACCAATCTACATCCCCAAAGTCAAATTTTTATTGTCTCTGTACAAATGATTTTATTTATTCGCAGTTATCATGTAACAACAAAGACTAAAGTCAGTTGTCATGTTTAATTTAGAGCTTTAAATGTCTTGTTTTGTCAGTCTAAAACTCAAAGATATTCAGTTTAATATGATAGTGCATGAAAGAAAGCAGGAAATCTCCATATCTGAGAGGCTGAAAACAACATTTTCTGCCATTTTTGCATGAAAAATTACTTTAATGATTAATCAATTTTTAAAGTAAATTAATAGTTTAATTCTTTTTTGCCACAGTTATGCAAGGGAGTTGCCAGATTTACTTGGCCAACATGGCATTTTACTGGCCTCATACAAGCAGGCAATCCTTATTGTTGAGCCCTGATGGATGGATGGATGGATGGATGGATGGATGGATGGATGGATGGATTTAATATTATAAAGCCACCCCGAAATAATAGCACGAAAAAACAAACACATACATATGAAGTCCTCCTTCAAAGGGAATGTTCTGATTTTGTTTCACATTTTGTCTGAAGATATTTTCTTGTTTTCTTTTTGATGTTTTTTGATGTGATCTGGAACTTTGGCGAACCCTACTGAGTTCTTAATGAAAATCTGGGGAGGAGGTTTGGAGATAGGCAGGGGGAAAAAAATGAGAGGAAATATAAATAAATAAAAACAAAACAAAACAAAAAAAAACAAAAAACTCCACGGCTGCAGACACAGGCTTTTGTTCCTCCAGACAAGTGCGATTGATGCCCCCTCCCTCCAGAGGGTAATATGGCCCAGACCAGGAACCAGCCAACCTTGAATTCCTGCATCACTTCTGAAAGTTGTGCCTTTGGTGTAGCAGCAGCTGCTGCAGTTTCACTTCATAAAATGTTACAGTGGATGGATAGCCAGTGAAGGATGTACTGAATAAAGAGTCTTTAGAGGTTGAACAGGCTGTTCTGCTGCACATCAAAATTTCTCAAAACTCACAGCCAACGAAGTACTGAGTCTGTTTACCCAAACACTACTATGCCTTTTATTCCTCAAAATTTTAACATGCAAAGCTTTTCCACATCTCTCTGATGGTGACAAATACAGACTAGAAAACTGCTTTTTGGCAAGGCAACGGAGATTTGTCTTTATTTTTGCAATATCTTTTTTTTTTTAACTTAAAACAAGTGGAAAAAAAACAAACATTTTCCAACAGGGTGATCTCACTCTGCTGGTAGATTTAGTGTTTCCTAACGCTTTTTGACCTATTTAGACTTTTGCCTTGAAATAAGTGCCTGTGACTTTATGTGCTGCAGCTCGCTCCATCCGAATCAAGATGACAGGAAGTCATTTTCTGAGATCAAAAAGTGGCAGATACTGTAGATCACAGTGTATCTAGAACTTCCAGTACACAGACACCAAGTTAATATTATAATAAGTACTGCTGATAGCATATGGTGTATTTTTCAGCCTGTGCAACTAATCAAATTCTTTGACCTTTTGGCAGGAGGCAGGTAAGGTCCACTTTCTGAGCTTTCAACCACATCTCGTGGTCTTCATTCAGCAAAGTGTTTGGTAATACTAAATAAAATGATTACATGTTTATTTTCCTTTCATATGGATTTAGCTTTAGTTTAAATAAGTGCATTCAGAAAGAATGCTTATATTCCTGAATTATGGTTGTAGTTTTTTTTTCAGCTTTTTCATTATTGATTGCTCTGTTTATTTTTTATTTTAAATATTTGATTACTTGACGTAATGCTAAGAAGATCTGTCAATCCTTACATGTGTGAAGCTGTCAGAGAATTGTTGGACATTTTTGCTCGATAAATGATTCATCACTGTCCTAAATGTGCAACATCAAAACTGTCAGCAGTAGGAACGTTCACGTCAGTTGCCTTGACTACATGTAAAGATGAATTTATAATTGTTAACTACGTCGACAGCCTGGTGCGCCTCACACAGCCATGGATGGGTTTACATTGAAGTCACTTGAAAGCCCGGTTCGTCTCTTTCAGCTGCTAACCGTGTGAGTCCATATGACTCGCCAACTGGCGGTGACAAAACCTTGTATATGTCCAGCTGGGAATGAGAACGGGCTGTTTCAAACTATGAACTGGTCAACCCGAGCTGTCTCTTCCTCTTCATCTCCTTGCAGTTCTCATTCAGTTGTTAACTGTGTGGTTACTGTGGCTGCTTTGACTGTTTTGTCTAAAATTTTTTAAATTGTTAATAACTTTTCAATTCAATTCAGTTTTACTGAAAATAAAATCTACTATTTAATGCACATTTTTTTGTCCTTTTTAATCTGCCATTTAAAGGGCAAACTGCATTTGAAAACTACTAAACATTAGGATCAACAACAAAGAATTTTATTTTATCTTTCTATCTATTCTGAAAAGGCACAAAAGCCTCGAGGCACAAAGTCATTTCTATGGATTCACTAGGCTGTGCAAACAAACTTCACTTAGGCAATTCTCCATAAACTGAGAAGAAGGCTGGTATTAAATAGATTTATATGTATTTATCTATATATTTAGTATATCTCATAAATGCATTTGTTGATAGAGACAGAGATCTTTCTGTCGTCTGTTTACATTAAGAGGTGTACATTTCTGCAGAAACAATAAATAGCTAAGAAAATCCATGTAAACCCATTGTTCCAACCAAGAATGTGCACTGAGGCAACTGTGGCGAGGAAAGACAGCATCAGTTATATCAGAACTGGAGAGTGTTTCTTCATTGAAAGAAGAGCAAAGAACAGCGGTGAAAGCTTTTATCAAAGGAAAAAATGTTTTCGCTCTTCTTACGCTGGCTTCAATTAGGGTGAGTTGATCTGATTGGCTGAAGTTAGCCTGTGTTAGACATGACAGACGCTTTCCAAACACTTTCTCTGGATGACTTCCCACATGGGTCTGTGTGACAAATGATCTGGCGTGTCAGGTTAACCGTTACGATCACCAATAATAGTAACAGTTGAAGTAGAGGAGGCTGAGCGGCCATTATAGGTGTCTTGCAGCCACAGATCAACACATCTCCAGAGGTAAAAGCACCCAGAGAAAGTGGACGATGAGAGAGCACAAAACTACAGGAGAGAGAAGATGTCAAGTTAGTAACAAGCATTAATGGGATAAGAGCAGGACTTGACATTAACACCCGCCCACTTGGCAGCGGCAGGTAACGCAGTCACTCTTACTTGGCACTTCAGCGGGGGGCTTCTGCTATCTAAATACGGGCTTGTTATGTTCTTTAAATAAACGCTACAACAGCCGGTCAGTCTGCTGTCTCTGCCTCACATCCCCCCATCTCTCCCTCCCTCTCCGTGTCGCTGCCTGCTGCAGGAGGGCGGGTCTGTTGCTCCTTCACAGTGGACATCAGCGTGACTTGAGAGCAGAGCTCACAGCTGAGGGAATGAAACTATGACTATATTCTACTGGAGTCAATGACAACAATGTTCACTACCCATAACTGCAACAAAAGGCAGACAATATGACGAAGTTATGAAACACTTGTTGAACAAGCAGAGAACAAACTCTGCCTGGAGTAACTTACAGCTCTTAATCCAAACCTGTTTTAGCCATACGTGAACTGGAAAGTGAGGAAGTTGTTGACAAGAAATAAGCCTTTTTCTACTGTTTTGTTAACGCAGATAAAGCATATTTGCAAAGTTAAATGTTTACATTTAAACATTGTCAAGCCCTGGATAAGAGTGGATAAAGAGGGAGAGGAGGAGAGAAGAGCTCAGTGCATCATGGGAGGTGTCCCGGTAATCTAGACATATTGCAGCATCATTTAGGAATGGCTCACATAAGTATAGTGAGGCAAAGTCCTCTATTGTTTGTCTTTGGTGAGAGACAATTTTTTTTTTATCCTTGTTTGAACTGTTTGTTGAATTATAATTCAATTTAAAAGATAATTTCGCAGGACAAGAAAATCACAGTTTGTTGTAGTTAAGCTTTGTGGGAAAATGCTCAGTGAACTGCATCTCTCGTCTCGCACAATGTTCATCGTCAGCACTAACATCGCTATCTCTTATTATATTATCTTACCCTGTATTTTAGATGTGTTTTATCCAGCAACTCCTGGTTCTTTTATCAGCCAGAAAGCAAAAGAATAAGCAAGAACGGTGGCTTATGTGACTACATCTCGATACAAAAACACCCACACATTGTAGCTTCCGCGGCTAACATAGCTAGCTTTTGGAAAGAGGTAAGTCCTGACGTCATTTGCGTGACTGTTGGGTGCACTGACTTTCTAATTACATATCTTCACAGTCTCATACTTCAACAGTTTTTCTGAGAAAATGCAATTTTCTTGACTTGTTAAATCGTTTAAATAATTCATGGCACAATTCAAAGAGGATATTTTTTCTAAAGTAAAGTCCCACTGTGATAAAAGGGAAGGGGAGTGACTCTCTATAAACTTTAACAAAGAGGAACGTCTTTTAGTCTTAAATGTGGAGAGGGTGAGTTCCAAACTGGGAACTATCAGTCAGAGAGTTATTCTGGCCATTCAAATTAATACTTTCTGAATGTGAATTTGTTCATTTTGATCTCTGTGAACTGAACTCTGAGCTAGCTTTTGTGAAGTGTGAACTTGCACAACAGCATCAATAATCTTCTCCTTTTCAGCAACACACATCTAACAAAGGCACATCCACTGCTGCTCCCAGTGATTGCCGCTCCGAATCAAAGTGAATGAAAGATCTTAAACCCGGCAACTGCAAGCTGGTCGACTACTATTCAGTAATGAGACGAGGACAAATAGAATGTACCTGAACGTATCTCCAGTTCTATAATGATGACAGTCCACTGTCTATATCACAAAGTGAAAGGATGTAAACACTATCATTAGCATTGTTCCAGTGAGCCTATCAGCGGATAAAATTTTACATCAAAACTGCCATTAATCTCTCACATCAGCTATAAACCAAACCTATAAAACTGCACAAGACAGGAGTAGGCTCAGTCCACGGTATTTCATGAATTTACATCTTATAGTTGCACAAGGCAATTTGCATTGCAAAATAGCATCAAGAGGAAGCTGTTAAGAAATTTTCATCCTCATTACCCAGAAATGATGTGAGGTTATGTCAGTAAACTGCACACGGCACACAGATAATTACCAACGCAGCTGGTTTGTGATGCTTGATGATAAAGGATAACACAAGAATGATTACGGAAAGATCCAATGTTGTGAATCCTCTCACCGTTTTCTGTTTGGTTCTATCATTTTCTGCTGAGAGCTGGTGTTATTGTCTTAATTGGACAACCTGGAATTGTTCTCTCAAACTGCAGCCTCATTTTGTACATATCATGGAAAACAGGGAAGTGACATTGCAGTCCTGCCGGGAGTAGGAAGGTCACCTGACCACTGGGGGGTTCAGGTAGAATAGGTTTGGAGCCTGGGTTGACTGATGTCCAGGGCACCACGGGGAAGGGAAAGCTGCCAGTTATAACTGAGAGAAGAGGGCTGGTGTGCGAGGCTCGACTGAAGACTGGACAATACAAGGTTACACTTCCATTAGCGGGGTTTTGAATTTGATATGAGCAGCCACAGGGAAGAGAGAGAGCGGAGGAAGGAATTATACAGTACAGGAAAAACTGAGACTTGCACTTAGACTGCACATCAGGAGAGCTGCATTTTAAAGACCCACAATCAGGAACTCAAAACTCAGCAGTGGAATGTTACTAAGTACATTTAATCAAGTACAGTGCTTAAGCACACATTTGTGCTATGGTACTTGACTTTAGTATTTCTATTTTATGTGCTTCTAGTCCAATATTCAGAGGGAAATGTAGGGTCCGCATACCCTCCGTCCAAAGCTTTGTTCAACTTTTTTTAAATATATATTTTGGGTGGCTTTCATGTACATGCCAGCTGAAGATATGACAGCGAAGAGGGAGAGAGAGAAGGGGAATGACATGCAGCAAAAGGCTATAGGAAGGAGACGAACCCACGGCCGCTGCAGAGGACTCACAGCCTCAGTACATTGGGCAACAAGGCTACCAAGCTACAGCAACCTAATTAGGACGAACAAATATACAATGCATTATTTTGTTTTTTTCTGAAGAAAATCCACTCTTTTTCTTCCATTTTTGACGTCAAATAGGCAATTTGGAATGGATAAACCGAAAACAAAAAGGGGTAAACAGAGCCGACTTTCCCTTTTTTGTTGTCAGACACAAAAAAAGCTTGAATTGTTGACTTGACAAAAGAAGAAAGGCAGACAGTTGACACGGAAGTTAAAGTAATATGTCAAAATATAAGCCAGGAGGATAGAATGACCTTCATTCTATAAAAGTATATGTATAGATGCCATTGCTCCCCACTGTATGCATGCACTTTAATGCTGCGGTCACAAGAAGTTTATAATTCTCTGCTTTTACCTTTACTTGATGTTTGTCGAAAGCTGCTAAAATAGAAACACTTAATTAATATTATATTGTTTTTCAAAGAACTACCACCCTTATCTAGTCAAATGAAGTGAGCCACATGTCATACTTTTGAGAAAAGCACTGAAGGACACGGAATTGCTTGTTGATTTAATAAAGTGTATTTTTCTTCAGGGAGAGGTTCGTGCCATGTACACAACATAGTACAGTTGGGCATCTGCTATTACAGATCCATTCAGATAAGCAGAGTAGGCCTATGTGACAGCTGTTAAACTGGCCAGCTGATCAGCAAATTTTACTATATACAAAAATTATTCCTCTTAGCCACGAACATGATGCAAATAGACCTATGAGGACAAGCGTTTTGTAAACACTTCTGCAGCAAGTCTCGATGTGTCTGAGTCAGTGAATCAGTATGAATGAGGCTGTTCAAAGTGCATTAGCATGAGTTTCCATGGAAAACACAGGCAAGAAAGCTTCCTGCTGCGCTGGGCAGGACAATGAGCCCTTGACACAGTCTGTGTGAGTGTTACTTTCAATCAACAGATTTTTGGAGGACATCTTATGCATCCTAATGGCTTTTTGATGCTCTGTCTTGACGTTTTTGTTTTACACTGACAAGGATTCTATCACAGTGATTGTTAGCCTGATATCATATTCAGTCTGACATTGCCTCCTAGTCTAAGCGATTACCCTGGGGGAGCCAGAATTCGATTTTGCAAAACCGATCACTTGAGACCAACGTCATTTCAAGTCACACTGGTGTGTTGCCATGCCAACATACTTTGTTTCTGCCCCCACTGTCTGGTTTTGTGAGAGTGTGGGTGTGTGAAGGGTTACGTTACTTCAGTCAGCCATAATGTGTGTAAATAAACTGTGTGTGATGTTTGTTGTCACAGAAAGAAATGAGAAGTCCCCGTCATGTTACTACAGCGTCCTCATGTACTCTTCACAGCATTCTGCCCAGACTGTGAAAAGCTAATTTTAGCCAGTTATGATTTATGCTAAAAGACAATTAAAATGGCCTAAAACTGGAGGTCTCCCAAATATGGTTCAGAGATGTGGAGCTGGAAGCCACAGGTGAAAGAACAAATGTGATCAGCTGATTGATCGTGTTTTCTTTTGGCCTTGGAACACCATGAAGTTAGCTCGTAGCTGTTAATTAGCTAACGCTAGCTCTGCTTCTGGATGAACACGTTACATACAGCACCATTCACAGCCTTCCAGTAATTATGCTGCAACCAGAGCAGATCTGCACACTTCTCTTCTTTAGTCGACTTAAAACAGCTTCAATAGCAGCAGAGGCGTTGCTAGAGGTGGGGCTTGGGGTGGCCACCCCAGAGTGCTACGTCATTATCTTGATTACCTGTCCAGTGAGAGGCGGGACCTTAGTGTCAACCAACTGTTTGATGAGTATTTTTAAGTGTGCATTGTTTTCTTAGTATTTTAAATTTCTAAGTAGGTTAAATTAACCTACTTAATAAATTAGTACTTTTCATGAGTGTGGAGGATGAATTTAGAGTCTCACAGCCTGAGGATGGATGTACAATGGAGGTTCAATTTCCTGAAAGGATTTAAAGAATGAAGTGCAGCAATTTTATGGAAGCTGTGATTAGTGGAACTATTTTGCTTTGAGGTACAAATTTTAAACACAGGAATAAGAAACTGTAAGATACTGTAATATTAGTAATTAAAGTAGATATGAGAAATGGTACATTAATATGCATGGGAAACATAGGAGCATCTATCTTTTCTATACAGGTCACCATTGTTGTTTTTTCTCCTCCTTGGCTCAGGCGCACAGCTTGAGAACCTTTGACAACAGCTTGACAACAGCATTAATCCCACCCCTTGGCGCTGATTGGATAATCATTAGTCCCCCGCCATGGCACTCACTGTCTGTAGGTATCTAGGATAAACACATGATCCACATCATCAGTAATATTTAAATCTGCGACAAGCTCATCTGCTGAGAATGTTATTAATGATGCATCATGTTTCACACGCGATTCTCATCCTTTCTGTCCTCAGAATCAGCACCTGTCGATTTCCTCTTTGCAGCACGTTTGGTTTTTATATTTTAACCTCTGCAAATCAATAGTGTGTCAAAGGCACACAAGAGGACACCAGCAGCGTGGCCAGATCGCGGTCCAATGCACCCTGCTCAGTGCGTCTGGAGCGTGCCAAACACACTCGTGGTTATTTTGTGGCCAGGTTCCTTTGGCTTACTGTGGCGCACCTGGACACAAGGTGGATCAGAAAGAATACATTACTATAAATTATAGATGGGTGTGTTCGATGGTGATTGTGACACTGATGTGACACATCACAACAATAATCATCTGCAGTTAAAATTAGGTAAAATATAAATGTGGTACAGTTTTATTGCATGTTGGTTTTTCCTTAATTTATTTGTGAAGGTTAATTCAGTTTGATTAGTCTGTTACGGAAATAATTCCGTACAGTCCTAGAATGAGGTAGTTGCCTTTTCAATCCTCATATTGTGACATAAACATCCTGGTAATGATCCAGACATAACTTAAAAAACACTGTTTTGTTTCAGGGAAAATGGCTATAAAACTAAACTAAAGCTATAAAATCCGGCAGGAGTACTCCACTCAAAGACAGGCAAGTCATGGCAGGATACTTAAGGATAAAACAATATATGTTAATCCTTCAAACTTAACATATTTAAAGCTTGAACCACAATAGAACAATGCACTTGAACAGGAAGTGTTCAAATTATTTTTATCATGTCTGCACAGTGTTATATTTTCACAGCTCGCAGTCAGTAAATATTGTACAGTAAGTATTGGACAAACTTTGAGTTTTGTAAATGTCTGAATGGGTCGATTGGGTTCTGGAGGTTTGGTTACAGCTGTAGCACGGTGTTAGTGTGGCTTGTGGTCCTGAGCCCCAGTGTGGTATCTTTTCATGTGGTCCAAAACCCGTGGCGGTGCTCCTGTGTGCAGGTTTTAACCTTGCAAGTCTACTGCAATAGTATTGTCAGTGTTCATCTCCTCATCTGTGCTCACCAGGTCAGGTATCAAACAAGTCTTGTGCGTTACTGCAGATGTTTTTACTGACTGATCCCTGTGGCATGCTTGACAATGTAGTCTCTGTACTTTTTACAGTTCAGCTCAACGCTTGACCACCCAAGTGTTAAACAGAGAAAGGAAAGTTTATGGTGTGAAGAATCGCTTAAGATCACCCAGTTGGGTTTGTTTGGGAACAACGTGCTTATCAAGGGACAAACTGAGGTTTACAAGCCTGACTCAGGTTCTGACAGTCAACAACTTGGCGGGATGAGCAACACAACGGCAAACGGAGTTTAGCTCCGGGCAATATGTTCAGCGCAGGCGGCATTCCTTGTGCTGCGTTCTTCATGTGTAAATTTGAGGAATGTTGTGGAGAGAAAGCCTCAGTGCTGGTGCCATGAACAATGTCAATGTTGACTTTGACTTTTATTATCAGGTCTTTGACAGACCATGACAGAAAGTAATTCAACAAAATAATATCCAGGTTTCATAGTGAGGCAGGCAAATTTTTAACCTAAACTAAACAGCGCTGCCTTTCACAAAAGTAACAATGCTGAGAAACGATTTGTTTATTGGCTTTTTCACATTTTGTTGACCCATTTACAGCCAGTTCTCCACTCGGCTATTTGTGGAATAATCAGTGTTTGTCCATGTATTTAAACCTGAATGCACCACCACTTCCTCTTCTCCAACAGGTCCCGTGGGGTTGACTAATCTAAAAGCTTGTCCAAACGTGTGTTTATTTACTCAATACACGATGGTCCAGTGGCTTAGTCAGGGTTCACATTTATTTATATGCTGCATTCCCCAGACCATTTTTAAAAGTTTTCTTTGTGTGTGTTTTGACCTCAGTCTGCCCTAGCTTGAGCCTAATCAAGCTTGATTATCTCCAGAGAATTTCCCCTCACTGTGGTTAAGACTCGAGCAGAGAATGGAACTTTTTCACTGTGGACATTTTGATTCGACAGGTAAAGCAAATAACATTAATAATGGTGCTGTTTCAGTTACTCATACTTGTCTGTGGCTAAATTTGGATGCTGCCAGAAAGCCTCTTTTCACACGTGGTAAACATTGTGAAATGGTCGCAGTTTGGGTTAACCAGACACACCAGATTGTTACACAGAACCATCTGGGAAGCCATCCTTTGAAACAGTTTGGAAAAGGGCAGGCACTCTCAAAACACACTTGACAGGTGATTGGATGAACCATCTGTCTATCACATCTAACATGGGCTTTAACTTTAACCAGCCGAGCGCTGAGGAGGAAACACAACAAGTTGCAGTCTGAAGCATGTGGTTAGCATGTCGATAGATGATTCTTGTTGTTTGTGTAAAGAAAATTTGCTCATAAAAGGCACTCTGTGGAATACCAAAATCATATATGATTCAAAAAACAAGAAAACTGTTAATGAAGAACTAATTAGGTGTTGTCACACCTAAATCCACACCCGTAGCTGCCAGTAGTCCCTGCCAGAGTGCTGATTGGTTCCACCAATTTCAATGCAAACACAAACGGATAACTTGAAATCTAGTAAGATGGATTCTTGTGTGATCTTGTGATTCCACCTGCCTCACAAGCTAAAGGTTCGGTATGTTTGGGCACAAAAAGGTCTAGGGTTAAGATAAGATGTTTGGGGTTACTATAACAATGCCATGATGCCACATGATGTCACTGAAGCTACTAGCAAAAATCACATGACGCATGTGACATTATGTACCTTAGATCTCTTAATAACGTGTTGGTTTCACATAGGACACAACCTCTGGTCTCCTGTGTTTATTTGAGCCATCTATCCACCCCACCTTCTGGATCATGTTTTATGGAGAAACTGATATCCTGGCTGCTTGGCTTCAACTCTAGGTCAGCGTTTCTGCTAACTTACAGTACCTGCCGTTACTGGGCAACAGAGTTGGGCTCGGCAGACTCCCAGCTGGAGCAGCTGGAGCTGGACTGAACACTATGAGACCGACAGGGAATACAGTACCAAGGTCATTCACCCAGTTTCCTCATGCTTTTCTGAGCATCCTGTTAGCTTTACTTGTTGCTAAAGTTGTTACCACTAACTGCTGATAGCTGCACAGCTGGGATGCCAGGAGCCAAATCCAACAAGAATACCAGCTCTGTACTATATTCCCTGTCATCAAACTTCCATCAGTCTCTGAGGTGGTGTTCAGTCCCAGTCTCACTGTCTTCACTGGGGGCTCCCAGTCCACAAAGAGTCTGGTTAATGGACTACTGTGGGTGTGGCTGCATGGCTTGGGGGGTGGTGTTGCGTTAACGCTCACTCTGTGCTATTGGTTATTGGTTACTGTGACAACTTCCTACCTAACTGCTTGTTATGACATGTTTTACACATTACATGTTACAAAAATTGCTTTTATCATCTAAGAAACATTGCCAGAGTCAGAGGCTATACCTTAAACTGGAAGATGCCAAAACAGTTGATGTATAATTTTGTGCTTTTATTTTAGTTCTAGCATCATTACGCTGGCTGTCTGTATCACTAGGGATTGATTTTATAATTCTTTTACTTGTTTTTATGGCTCTTAAAGGGATAGTTCACCAAAAAATTAAAACTCAGTCATTATCTTCTCACCCTCATGACGATTGACGGTTGAATTTAGGTTTAGGTTTAGTCCACAAAACATTGGTTGAGTTTGTTTTTTGGTTTGAATTTAAGTAAATGGTGACCAGTTTTCAAACTAAAAAAAAAAAACAGTCATAAAAAAACGCAAAATGCCTCCATACTGCTAATCTGCTGTAATCCAAGTTTCTAAACTAACTAAAAGCATGATGAAACATACACTTCACGTGAATCAACCTTCTATATTTTTTATTTTCTCAGATGTTATTTTTATTCTGTAAAGCAGTTTGAGTTGCATTTCTTTACATAAAAAGTGGTGTGTAAATAAAGTTAATTGCTATTATTATTACAGGAAGCACAACAATATGCAGAAACAAATAGCACTCTGGTTTCATGTACAACATTAATGTTAAAACAAGCCAGTCTTTATGTTTGTTTAACTGTAGACTAATACAAGAGCATAATTAAGAGTGGCCTTTAACACTACAGACCAACATTATCTTTCTGAGACCAACCCGATGTAGACTTAACACAGCCAACTCTGTCAACAAAACAATGATGTAAAATGTGACAATGCTAACATGCTGGTGTTAAGCAGGTGCAAAGTTTACCATGTCAAATATGATGAGGCTGGTGGGGGGAAAAAAATCAGGGGATCACAACAATCCACCAAATATTTGTTGAGATATGTCTCTAAAAAAGGAGGTCAAGCTCTTGGTGGCATTAAAAGAAGTCAAGATTTCATGGCAATCAATATTTCAAGCTGGGCCAAAGTTACTGTTCCTTTGGCTGTTATTAAACCAGACCCCTGTGTGTGTAGTGGACCGGAGGACATGTGTGTCAGGAGGCTCTGGTGGAAGAACACATGGTCGGTCAGAACAACCATTAATCTTGTCAAGTTATTCTTTAATTTGATTAATGTTTGCATGATGTAAATGATTACATTGGCAATGATGGAAGCAGAACACTTGTCTTTGTTGTCTTTGATACTACGCAACTCATGTCTGTGTATGACTACACTGCGCTGTTGTTGGTCCTAATGTGAATACACAATGCTCATGTTGTGGCTCCAAACTAAGCCACGGATATCTTTTTTTTTTACACCAAAATTAGTGAATATGCAGGTTTTAAAAACACGTTCCAGTTTTCAGTAGTGTGCTTTTCTGTTTTTATTTTTTATTTTTATATGTGCTGGAAATCTGAAGCTCAGCTCATGTGTGTGCAGGAGAACAGAGAGAAAGTTGTAATCTGTGTGCTCATCTCTCATTACTTTTGTAGCATCTGACTGAATCTCTGTGGTTTGAAGTTCAGTTTCTCTCCTGTGTTTGCACTCTCACGTACCTGCTTTATCTTAGTGTCTCATGTTTGCTTTCAGTTGGATAGGAGTTGTGTTAAGTTACCGCTGATGAAAACCCGACATTTCCTTACTTTGACTTTGCTGCTTCATAATAAAAGCTTTATAGATAAAATAACAGGGGACTTTTATTGTGAAAAACTGCTCAACTCAAGACAACCTTCGAGTGGGTGCAAACTCTACTGTGTTGGGCTGACACACCGAGTCAAATCGAGTCAAGCCAAGCAGCACATGTGTATGAAGAAGAGCAAAAGCGTCACAGTAATCTTCATGGCCTCCGCCAAAAGGAAAATTAGCGTGTTCACCCAGTTGTCATGTTTTCATCACTGCCAATTAGTGCTGGAGCCGATTAATACCCATGACTGAATGCTGATTGTACCCTTTTCCACTGAAGACAAAAGACAGATATTATTGGGCTTTTTGTCCTGTGTAAAAGTGGCTACAGTCACTGGAGTAAACATTCATCTTTTCCTGAAATTATTTTATTTTTATCCATAGGTAGAATTATAATAATATTAATAATAATAATTTTATTTACCAGGCACTTTTCAAGAAACAAGCACAAAGTGCTTTCCAAGTTCAGAACATTTAAAAACAAAGCAAGATTAGAGACAATTGCCAGAAGTAAATAATGAAACATGGGAATAAACAAACACATACATAGCATAAACATACATTCATACTACACCATCATATATACACACCTGCACAAAGGGTAAAAGATAGAAAAACGCTCAGTAGAAACAATGGCTCTCTGCCACAGAAAGATGTCAGCCAAAGGCTGTCAGCTGTTTGGAAAAGCCTTTCTATAAAACTAAGTTTTAAGACGAGACTTCAACAGAGTCATCTGATCTGACGCTCAGTAGAAGACTGCTGCAGAGCTGAGCAGCCAGCACTGAAAAGGCTCTATCATCTGTAGTTTTTAACCTGGTCTCTGAAATAGTGAGAAGACCCAGACGAGCAGACCTGACGGGCCTGTTTGGACAATATGGTGTGAGCAGCTCAGTTAAATATTCTGGTGCCAGATCATTCAGAGTTTTGTATGAGATTAAAAGTACTTTAAAATGTATTCTAAAAGAGACCAGAAGCCAGCATAGTGAAGCCAGAAATGGTGTAATATGCAAGAAATGCTTTGTTTTGGTTAATAGTCTGGAAGCTGTTCCACAGCCCGATTGTTTAAGAAAGTAAGTAAGACATTACAGTAAATTGAGGCAGGAGGATATGAGAGCATGTATAATTTTCTCTTTGTTGTTGAAGGACAGAACTGTTGTTATTTTGGGGGATGTTGTCTCAACTGATAAAAAAAAGAGGACAGGACTATTTTCTGAGATGATGCCCAGAGTTTTTGTAGCTTGGAGGCTTTATGCTTGGAGTGAGAGATCCTGGGAGTGGCTGTATTTGTTTTGTGATGTGTTCAGGACCAATGAAGAGAACTTCTGTTGTGTCGGGGTTGAATTTTAAGATGTTTTGGGACATCCAGCTTTTTATGTCAGACAGGCAGCTACATAATGGCCCTAATTTACTGGTGTCAGAGGGTTTGAATGAGAAGTACTGCTGTGCATCATCTGTGTATATATGGAACAAGATGTTATGTATGTAAAGAGTCAACACAACAGGTCCCAGAATTGATCCTTGTGGTACTCCATATTTAGTCTGAGCAGTTTAGGAAGGTAGAAGGTAGGAGGAAAACCAGTGCAGAGCAATTCCAGTAATACCAGTCCACTGTTTAAGTCTGTCTTTTATGATGGTATGATCGATGGTGTCAAAGGCACCCCCGAGGTCAAGTAGTAGTAGCACAGAACATGCACCAATGTCTGCAGCCATTAGTAAATTGTTTTTGACTCTGAGGAGCGCAGTTTCTGTGCTATGTAGCTTGCCGGAGTCAGCCTGAACCTTCGCCAAAATATCTTTCTTTTCTGGGATTTTTGATATAAAAAACAGTTTAGGAAATGGGCAAAAGTTTTTTTTAAGTCCATGGGATCTAAACCTTCAGCAATGGTTGAACACAAACAGTTTTAAAAAGATCCGGTACAACTGCGGAGGTCAGAGAGCTGTTGATGATGATCAGCAGTGGAGGGCTGATTGACTCCATTGTTTCTTTCAACAGTTTTATCGGGATGATATCACGAGGACTGATGATGTGTTATAAGATTATAAGATCATGTGAGGCAGTTTTTCCTGAGAATCAGCAATGATACAGGTCTAACACAGTCCAACACATCCAAGGAGGGGCAAGGAAGATTAACTACAGAGGTGAGAGGAGTGATATATGCCCTAACATGATCAATCTGTTCTATGAAGAAGGTGAGAATTTTGTAGCAGTCAGCTGGAGAAGAAACATCTGCAGTAGGGGCAGGAGAGTTCACAAGCTGATTGATGGTATTAAAGAGGATTCTGGGGTTGTGCTGGTTGGCAGAGATTAGCTGTGCGAAATACTGGTCCCTGGCTTCCTTTACCTTACAGTTGTATAAACTTAGTTGTTCTTTGTGCAGTGAATAATGAACCTCCAGTTTGCTGAACTTCCACCTGCATTCAGGTTCTTTTTTTGGGCACAGATTTCCTCATTCAGCCAAAGGGCTGTTTTTTTGGTGGACTTTAGTTTGAAGAGGGGCAACCATGTCCAAGTTGTATTAGAAAAAATTGACAAATTTTCACAAAAAGTGCAGAGAAAGACTGATGTGTGTGTCTAGTGAGAACACAGAACTGTACCTTTTGCTTTGGGGGGTTTGTAGTAGCTTGTAGAACTGTATCAAGCAGGATACACATGTGGTCTGATATATCAAGAAACTAACTGTGCCCATGATTGTGGGTTGGGCCATGCACATGTTGGACAAAATTGTAAAACTCAGTAATATTTAAAAACTGGTGTAGTTGACATGAATATTAAAATCCCAGAGGATCATAATTTTATCATACTTTAAAACCGTGGAGGCTTAGACTCCTGAGAGTTCACCAAGAGACACAAGGTTAAAAGTTGAGGGTGCACAGATGGCAATACAGAGAACATCACTGAGACAATTCCCTCAAAACCTGTTACA
The DNA here is from genome assembly GCA_027495735.1 of Lutjanus campechanus. NCBI lineage: Eukaryota > Metazoa > Chordata > Actinopteri > Lutjaniformes > Lutjanidae > Lutjanus > Lutjanus campechanus. The sequence continues at coordinate 35,906 of JAJHUR010138433.1, forward strand.
TTTTCAGTAGAAACAAGGGTGCACTTAAAATGGTTTTTGAAAATTACACCAAGGCCTCCTTGTCCTGAGGGAGCTGAAGAAATCATAATTTGGAGGACAGAGTTCATTAACTGTCTGAAATCACCTGGCCTTAACCGTGTTTCCATTACGAAATCAAGGTCCTCAGTGCTAATTAAAATAATTAAGAATAAAGGGTCTGTTGGAAACTGACCTCACATTAAGCTGAGTGATTTTTAGCTTTGATTGATTCCCAAACTTATGTTGCAATGGGGAGCGCTGTGCAGTATATTAAGTGTGATGACCGAGCAGAACGCTACCATTCAGTGTGGAAGTAATCCTGACAGGAATGCTAGAGGCTGTTAGCAAGTGTAAGTGGGCTCTTTTTACACCAGTGGGTGGAGCTAGAGAGCAAAATTGAAAGGGATGGTTTGCTGTCATGAGCGTGTTGGGGTGGAGACAGCATTTAGGGTGTTTGTGGATTGGGGTGAATGCCATCTCTGTCAAAAAAAGAAAAAGAAAAAAAAAAGGATGCACACTACCAAGAAAAAAGATTAAAATTATCAATGAAAACACAGTTATGTGAGGAGCAGACAGACTGATGCCATGTCTGATGAGAGAGATGAAAACTGATTTGTTGCGGTCCTCAAGTAGATCAAAATCCCGTTTTAAAACTTTGGATTGTTATTTGGCGGTATTGTCGGTGCCAATGTGGATGACAACATTTCTGGCTGGTGGATGTTGGCTGAGGAGAGGCTAACATCAAGAACCTTGGAACCAGGGAAGCGGTATGTTGCAGCTGTTTTGGATTTAATGTACCTGATTATGGATTCACCAATAATCAGTTAAGCAGGAGGAGCAGGCTTGGAGGCCTTCTTCAGGTTACAGGATGAGCAGGGGACAGTTTGCATCCAACTCATGGTGAAGGGGCTCCTTCTGGTAGTGGAGCTAACCAGAGTGTTTGGCTTAGCTCACAGCTGGAGGGTCTGCAGCCTGGGCAGCAGCGCCATCCAGACACAGGACAGTTAAGTCCAGTTCTGCAACAGCTGAGGTGATGGTAACAATGGGGCCAATGGTGATCAGACAATCAAGGATCTGTTCCTCATTGCAAATCTGGTGCAGCATGGATATTCTCCCTTCCAGTTCAGAGATTAGTTGAGGAGAGTGGAGGCGTCATTTATGGTGGTGGTCACTGCAGGGGCTCCAAAATGAGAGCCTACAGCAGAGAGTGGGCTTGAAATTATTACACACAGGAGGTACGGTTTGAAGCGAGACTTACCGGCACAGGCCCAAGGACTGGGCCTGCTGTGATGGATCACATTAGTCAGCTGTGGTTTGCTCCCGGTTGGTGATGTCGCTGGTAATAGTGAAAAACTTTTTTATTTTATCTTCTGTCTCCGTTGGCGAGCTAGCTCCCGTGCTAAAAACAAGCTGGGTTAATGCTAGCAGCACACTGCAACAGCTAACCCAAACTGAGGGTCTTGAAAACTTAGGATCCAAACATCCGGTTGTTAAAACCATTAATTATTTTAAAACATATCGATAAAACAAAGAAGTTCTGGATAAAGAATTTTCCACAGAGCTTCTGACAGACAGATAAGACGCTGATGCATGCACAAAAACAAACAGTGGATATTTGCTATCTATAAATATCTGCTAATATCTGAAGGCTCTGTTTAAACGCAGGGAGATTCACATGTTGTAGTCATGTGTATGCAGGTTTTCATTTCAACCAAACAGGCTGTTACTTCAACGGCTGGTTTCACTGATTAGCAGAAATGCTTGAATGGCTCTACTACAGTAATGACAGGAGACAATGAGAGGGTGTGCATGTGTTTACCTTTGTGCAACAACTTCACATAATGAGACAGGACAGGATGAGGTGACACGTGTGCTCATATGGATTGAACAGCAAGTACTCTCCGCTGGCAGGACGCAACATGGCAGACTCTGGCAGGTGTGCGTTAAGACTGATGACGCTTTGTGCCCAAACACAGTCAAAGTTACTTTTGATACTTTTGAGGGGATATTTTTTTGTGTTTCTTCTTGTCTGAAGAATGTAGTATTTATGTGACATTCAAGAAGGCAGTCATGTCATTTTGGAGAGGCGTTTCAGGCGTGTAATTCTCTAACTGTCAATTAATATTCATTAATTCATTCAATATCCGACCAGGTGCTGGCGGGTTCAGTTTAGTGGTGGAACACTGCAGGAGCACAAGACACATGCAGCACTGTAAAATGACAATAACAAGTGATGATGAGTCGTGCACTGTCAGTTGATCAGTGGTTTATGACTGTCAATTGTATGTTATTTCGAAATTGAGACTTTCATCCTAAAAACAAAATCCTGCTGTTCTGAAAATACACACTTTGAATTAAGTGACACAAACTGAATTTTAATGAAATGTTACACTTTAAACACATCTGCACCTTCTACAAGTTTATCAATGATTTCTCACATCTCGTACACAGACGCTGACTCTAGTCTTTTTATGACAGTAAATATATCAGAGTTCTCCATTAAAACAAACCAATACTCGCCAACATGTGTTGTAGGTTGCAATTTGTTTCTATAGGTTGTGAACAATGGGCCTCATGCAAGAACATTTTCGTATTCTTATCTAAAATTTCTCCTTTTTTCGTACGAAAGGCTTGTACGAACATGCACGTCAGATTCAACAAACACTCAGTAACTTAAGATACCTGTGTAAATGATCCACCTGCATCATTAAGGCCCAAAAATAGCAGACTGACTGCACATGACTCTACAGGTCTGGACCACTTGTTAATTGTGTTCGCATCTGAAAGAAAATTCAAAATATGAGAAAATTGATGAATTTTCCTAAATCACTCCTACGCACCACTTAAGAACAAATCTGTTCATACGAGTGGTTCTTGCGTGAGGTCTGATGTATGAAAACAGGGGATGTTCCCCTCTCAGATTGTGTCATTTGGATGGTCAATAAAGATTTGCAAACATTTTGGAAAAATACTGCAGAAATGTTACAGTGTCTCGAGATGTGTGTTGCAACCCGATGGGGGATCCTGAGCCCAGTTTGGGAAAAAAGGTCTAAGTGGCAGTGCTGTGATTATATCAGAATCAGAAATTCTTTATTGATCCTCGGGGAGGAAATGTGCGGTATAAAAGAGTTGAGCTGTCATTTGTCAGCACCAACCAAACCGAGCCAGTCTACTGTACTTTATTTCAATGGTCATGGTAAAGTGATCATTTATTCAGCCATGTCATGGCTGTGACCTTCAGTCTGTCCCCGATGATACCACCAAACTATTTAAAAAACGGAAAGCCCGAAAAGCCTTGGATATATAGTTTGTCTCAAATTGTCCATTTTAGGAATTAAGTGAGGACTGGGACTTATATCTGCTCCAATTTCAAGGCTGCCACTTTTATTTAGGCCTCCTGTGCCGTTATCTTGATTCCTGCATTTTGTTGTAATGAAACTTTGGATGCTACAAGTTAGTGCACAGCATCAATCACCTCAATTAGGCAAGAGGGAGCTTCGGTTATAGCGCGTGCATCCTTTATTCCTCTGTTTGGGTGTCACTGGGGGCTGCAAAGGGATTCCTTTCAAATAAAGTGAATTTAAAAACGCTCTTCATCTTGGTGTCCTACATTCAGTTCGTATGTTTGCTGCTTTAATAGCTTAGACACTTCTGCACATGTTGGAGATGCTAAATCTGTCTGCCTGGATGTTGTCATTGTAATTTTTGTAGTAATTTTTCTCTCAGCGCTCCACACTTCCCCCTTTCTGTTTTCTTTCCTCTCTCTTTTGCTGCTGTTAACAAAAGGCCGTTCAGAAGATAGGCGACACGAGCACAATGTGAGATTATCAGACCTGTCTGCCATCTGCAAAGAGCCTTGTCACAATCTCTTCTCTCAGCCATATATCTGGCCCTCTCCTCTTCTGTGTTCCGTCCAGCCAGGTCTCCTGAAGGACTCATGAAGGAGACAGCAGTGGCTCTATAGACGGGTTTGTGGATGAAAAGTGTGTGAGAGAGAAGGGGGGGGTGGGGGTTGAGGTAGGTTTCTGTGTGTGTTCTTGTATGTGAGTTGAAAGAGATGAACGAATCACTGCCAAGCTGATGTCAGCATTAGGACTTAATCTAGCAGCTATTGGCAGTGTTGGCTGCCAACACTTCTGATAACTGGATCATTTGACACAAATAAGGTGTATTGTGATATAAACTAACGCGCGCAGAGACCCCTTAAGTGGGCCGGAGTCTGTGTCCTTTTGCCCTCAGACTCTACAAGTGCCCTATTGGCTGGTGTTAATTATATTAAGTTTTATTATCAATATTGTTTAATTAAAGGAGAAATATGTACTATATTCACTGTAATGAATCACAAAATGACCACGATATTTCATCAGAGATCAAGGAAAGATGTTATTGTTACCGTTTGTCCATTTCACTTTAATTACAGTTCAAATTTATGCCGAATGTTTCTCCACTAAGTAAGTGTCAGTATATGAGTTGTAAGAAATAATTAATTATCTTGTAGAAGGAGTAAATGTTTGTAATAGTTAAATTAAGTAAAAATGTTAATGGAGTTTGGCAGGAAGTGAGACAGGCAGCCACTTAACCTTAAGTTCAGAGTGTGTATTTTCAGATCAGTGGGTTTTTGCTTCAAACATATTAAATAGGACTTCAGCCTATTTAATACACAGCCTATGACTGTTGAATGTAATGAGGAAGAGATAAACTAATATCGGCAAAAAAAATAAACACATTCTCAGATAAATGCTGCTCCGCAAGTCCTTGCAATTTTCGTTCGTCATTAAGAGAGCTTATGGGTGCTTCTGTCTGAAGCTGCCACTAAAGTGTGGACCGGCTCAGCCGTTTGTTTTCTGACAACAATACACCATTATTTTCTTGGCATTTTGTGACAGTAAGCACCAATGCACACACGTCTCCAAAATGGCTTAAATACCTTCTTGAATTTTATACCTGCTTGTCTCACATAGATACTACATTCTCCTTAGAACAGAAACATAAAACATATCCCATCAAAAATATCAGAAATAGTATTTGATTTGTTTGCCGTTTGTTTTTGATTTGTATGTTTATACTGGGTTAGATTAAGGCCAGGCTGACGAGTTGACTGTCCTCAACAGCTGCATGTAGGATGTACAACAGCCTTCTCTTTAGTGTTGTCATGATCAAAGAATTTTGACTCCAATACCAATATCCAGTTTAGCATCAATTTCACTCAATACCAAAACGAGACTTGAGACTGAAACAACACCTAACAGATTAGAAACAAAACATCCACAGGGGACCTTAACCCTGGACATACAGTGTGATGCTGCAAAACCAACCAACAATGAAATCTGAACTATATATGTATATTTATTGGGTCAAATGTTAATATATTATGTATTATACACTTGCCCTGCACAATGCTCATGTATTATTCTATGAATACTTCCAAAATGACAAACCATGATTTTACCACACCATCAAGTCACATCAAATTCTGTTTTAATTCAATATAATTTACTTTGTGAACGCACATACATATAGTGAAGAGAGGGGAGGGGAAAGAGAGGGGAATAATAGAAACAAATGGAGTCTGTTGAGTCAGAGGCTGCACTGAACTCAGACACAGGGCCATTTTTAATTTTAAAAAGTATCAAAAAATACCTAAATTTCATTGCACCGTGCACCACTTCTTCTTTTATGGTTCCACAGACATCTGACGACAGCAGGATGTCATTTGATCATGTTTGAGGAAGTAATGCGCATTTTCAAAGTGACACACAGATAAGTAATATTACATAAGAGAGAGAGTGCTTAGGGACTTCTGC
>JAJHUR010138434.1:18027-35798 GCA_027495735.1 Lutjanus campechanus
CCCCCCCCCCCCCCCCCATAGGTGGAGCCATCACATTTTAGCATTTTTTTTCCTGAGAAGTCAATCAAGCAATTAATCAATTATCAATATCTGCTGATTACTTTTCTGTTAATCAAGTAATTTTTTCAACTCTACTATCAGTCCCATGCTACTGAAATAAATGAAGACAAATCTATATATGAGCTTGAGCCCCACATGTCAACGTAAATGGAGAATTTGCACATTTCATTCTCCACTTGCCTGATTTAGAGATATTTTTCTCATCCCAGTTTTGGCTCTGTGATTGTGAAATCAATATGTTGCATTCTAGAGCTTATGATCACATCTTGTTGTTTCAGATGGGCCAGTTCTACTATGCAGCCAAAGCGTTTGATGCACTGGAGAAACTGGACCCAAGCTCCAACTACTGGGATGGCAAGAGAGGAGCATGTGTCGGCATCTTCCAGCTCATACTGGCAAACAAGGAGTCCAAGTATGCTTCCTCTTCCTGTGCAATAATGATTTTATTATTACATATTTCACAAGGTTTTATAGTTTTTTGTTGCAAAACATCATTTGTCACAGAAATCCTTGTCCTTGCCCAGGAAAACTGACTAAGATCTGGACTCCCCCATCAAACTGCTGTGGCGTGTTTGAGTGGCTGTGATGTCTAAATAAAAGAGACATGAGAGATGCCGCATTCTTGATCTAATCTTGTTTCCTCACATATCCTGTTTGTGTTCTAGGGAGACACTTAAAGAGGTGGTGCCCCTGCTGCAGAATTCAGGAAACCCCCAGGTTGAATACATCATTCGAGCTTTGAGGAAGTGGGCCAAAGACAACAGAGTCCTCCTCTCATGACAGCCTTCAGCGCTGAACCTCAGCTCACCGCAGGTCTACATCAAGAGAAGCTACATTATGCATCAGCAGTCATTTCACTTGAATGAATGTATGAATGATATCTATGCCACATGAAGCAAGAAATATTCTGTCTGGCGTCTCTAGGTGTTTTATTAAAATATGTAAGTTTTGAATTGCAATTATCTATTTGTATATATTTGTACTTAGCTGTATGAATTTCAGTTTGGTAGATGATGTCATGGAGGTTTTTCTCAGCTTTTTTTAAGGAATACCACAAAAAAATGAAAACCATTTTCAGAAGAAGAAAGAACAGAACAATTCAGATAAAGAAATCAGGAACAAGATATGAGCATGTTCCTGAGAGAAAGGAAAAAAGAGACAGTAGTGTGAAAAAAAATAAATCTATATTTACAAGAGGCAATTAAGAATAAAGCTATTTTGACATGTCAATTTGTTTTCTTTTCATATTTGATATGAATGAAATTAACAAAATTAAGCAGAAGCGAATTAAAAGATAAGCATCTGCTTGTCCACTTGCATATGTGAATATAATATTTATCCTGTAAAATTTAAAACGTGTGTATAGATAGATAGTGTGTATCCTGATTATTTTTTAAATAGACTGTGAAACATATTCAACTTCACCCAGTTATGTTTGTCTTGTGTAAGTATTAAAAGGGAACTGATGCTCAGCAGTTTGTATAGCAGAACAACAAACAACACAAGGATCCATCCCCAACTCAAATTTCCTCACACAGCTAAATGTGATAAAGAGCAGAGCTGCTACACTTCAGCTGTGTCCCAATTTTACTGTGAATACTGACTCTAAGTAGGTTTTGAGTATGCGGTGTGATGACAATGGAGAAGTAACAAAATCGAGAACACTAAAATTAGTCAGAATCCAAACTAAACAGCCCACGATTTGTTTGCAAGTACTGTTAAAGAATACTATTATCCTATATTGTAGTGGAGAAGCTGCTTTAACTTAACTAGCTGCTTTTTTAACTTTAGAATTAAATGTGAATGGTGGTGAAGCAGCTGGAGAAAAATCTCAGGAGACAAATGAACTAACAACAAAACATTTTTTCTTTGTTGTTGTTGAACATATATACTATTTCCTGTTAGTATAACAAAGTTATAGGAGCACTCCACTGATTCGCTGTTTCACCTCCATAAAGTTAAGGGGTTTGCAAAAGACCATTTAAAACAAGAATGGTCAAAATCAAAGCAGCAGAGGCAGAGAAATCCTGAATTTTAGTCTTCAAAAACCCACAATTCTCATAATGCAATTCAGAGGCATCTTTTATTAAACCTCTCTGGTCTGTGTGAATGTCCTCACCTTTCAAGCTTTATGCTGCATCTAATGCGGATTTTGCACCTAAAATTGTGAATTCTCAATGCCAGATCTTTCTAGAGATCGTGACCTGGTTACTTGAGATAATCCAGACCTTTTTGTGAGCAGATTCATCACTCTATCGAACTACACCCATGAACATAAATACATTAAATACATTTAGGCTGCATTAACAGGCCATCTCATAGTTTTTACTTCCTCTGATCAGGAAAACAACATAAAACATTTTAACTTCTTCATAACTGGGAAAACATAAGTACAGAATTGGGCAGAATTTACAGGTTCTGATCTTTTTCTCTCATCAGTAAAAAGATTTAACACAATAACTGCTTTATAAAAGTTGTACTGCAGATATACATCTTATATTTGCAGAATTTCTTCCATAATCTTTAATTTATTTGTTGACCCAAATAAAATCTCCTTTGACCCACCTGTGACTGATAATGTGTTAGTGCAATTTCAGCAGCAAATTTTGCACCTATGCAGGGCCCACCATTGCACAGAGGGTGGTGGGTGGGGGCCCCAACAGCAAGATGTTGCCCTGGAGCTTTCTAGCAGGTTAATCCAGCTATGGTTTCTACCACAGAAGTACAGAAAATACAAGCATCAATGTCAACTCTTTTTTCACACAGTGTATTGTGATTAACATACTTGCCAGTCCAATTTTTCTGAGGGACTGTTTCTCATTTCCATCTCCGGGGTTCCTCACAGGGTCACAATTTTCCAATATTTCTTTTGATTTATGACAATTTTTCTGCCCCCCTTTGTCCCCTTTTTTGTTATTTCAACCTGTCTCTAGCACTGTACAGTGTGTACAAGCCTGTCCTCCTCAGTGAGCTAGAGACAAATACTCAACTTTCTTATGGAGAGTTTTAAACGAGAGTGGCACTTTTTTCACAAGAGCAGCCTAACATACCTTTTTTTAAAATTGTAATCAGATTTAAAGTTGGAATCTAAGTTTAAATGCTGTGGTCCCAATTTGTCTTTTTAAATAAGTGTCAGTTATAGGTCATCTGTAGACATCTGTTTGGCAAAAAAAACTTTGTTATATTTTGTTATTTTCTTTTTATAGGGACAGCTCACCCCAAAATCCAAAATATATTTTTTCCTCTTACCTGTAGTGCTGTTTATCAATGTAGATAGTTTTGGTGTGAGTTGCTGCGTTTTGGAGACATCTCTCTGGTATAAAGTCTAGTATAAAGTAGCTCTGGTAGATTCTACAGCAGAAAGAAACAACTACGTCTTTTTTCAAAATTTGGTTTTTGGCACTTTTACCACCTCAAACCAAGTGCCATCCAGATCCACTGTACTGGAGAGAAGGCAGACATCTCTATGGCAATTCACACCAGAAAAATCTAGATGGATAAACAGCACCTGGAGGCATGAGGACAAGTGGTTTTGATTTGGGGGTGAACTGTCCCTTTAAAAGTCACCAGAATGCAGGAAACAAAGACATTGAATCTCACATTTTTTAAGGTTCAATTTCTCTCTGTTTTTGAGCTCTCATGGCAGGTATGGTCATTATAAGCATGTCTGCTACACTTAAACTGCATATCAACAGGTGGTCATTAGTGGCTGTAATTAAATGAGCTATGTTGGGGTGGTTAACTGAGACAGCCAATCATCTGGCTTGCTGACTTCCGTTTAGGATTCGATGTTTGTGCTGGTGCCATTGTAGAAAAATGCACAATTCAGCATTTTCCTGAATGGACAAGCAGAAAGAAACGAAAGCTGTTTATTCTACAGCGATGTGAGGCTGTTCATCGATGTCTGGACACACACAGCATGTGGGGTGCACATGCCACCGCCTGTCCTTCACTCACACACTTTATAAAGGTCATAATAGTACTCATAGTGTTGTTATTATCGCCTGTTGTGACAGAGGCGGGTTTAGGATCGGGGCACGCGCTGATTGGACATGATGACCCCCTCGTGTCACGGTGCTTCCGTTCTGTGCGTACGCGCAGGCGCAGCGACCCCTCTCTTCTGATATTTTATTTACTCCCGAAACCCAAGATGGCTCCTGTGAATGTCTCGGTCCCATAGCAAATTGAGGATGCAAGTAGCTGCCGAAAAAACAACTTTTCCGCGACCGTCGCAGCCCCTGGAGTTCACTTCGCACGGCGCGGAGGAGGCCCTGACACCAGTCTAGGCACCGAGCAGCCGTCGGAGCTCCGCGAAACCTCCCTCAAGCCTCCAATTTGGAGTAGTTTCGCGAAGTAGCTCTTCTTCTCCTCGCTGTCGCTGTCTGTCCGGAGCGGAGGTTCAGACAGGCAGGCGGCTCATCCAAATGGCCGAACCGAGAAAAGTGCAGTTTGTCACCCTCTCGGCCTTCGCAGCTGGAGCGGCCGCGGAGTCCAGGAAACGCCGGCTGGAGGAGGAGGCCGACTTCAACTTCGGCAGAGCCGGGGAGGTCGAGGCAGCGACCGGGGCAGGGGGTGCTGCCAGCGACGGCGACAGGGACAAGGCTGGAGCCGAGAGGAGGGCGACGGTGCGGTTCAACCTGTCCATATCCGAGCCCGACGACCTCTCCTCGGTCGAGTTTAATTACGGAGAACTCATCCAGGTAGGAGCTCCCAGTTTAACCAGCAGTACCAGGCCGAGTGGACTGGAGCTGGAGTTCATTTTATTGCTCTTGGAAGTGTTTGTGTGTACTTGTCATTACTGAGTAAAGGGAGGGGGGAGTGCACCTTGTCCTTCTGTGGACTAGCGTGGTTGAAAGTGACCATTAGTGCGACTCAACACAAAGACAGCGGCAGTGTTTCCAGCCAGTCCACTCTGTGAGCTCTCCAACTTCAGCAGCGCTCCAACAAACACACTGTAGCTTTTTTTCACACAGGGACCTCCTCTCTATCTGCACATGAAGAGGAAAGATGAAGCTGATCTGCTGCTGCTACCTGTGTCCTGTTCACTCAGACTTGCCCAGCAACAGCCCAGTCACACAGCCATTACAGCACTTGGAAATGCCACATGCAGTTTGGCCCTCTGGCTGCGGGTGATAGATAGATGAGAGAGCATTGCTGATGGAAGTACCAGGATGTAGCATGGGAGCAAGGCAAATGTCAGAGCTGAGAGATCAAACACTATCTCGCCTCATTTTGATTCTCTGCAGTTTGGAATGATACAGTTTGTGTTGTAATCTTGTTTTACGTGAGTGGGAAATTTAAGAAAAAAAGTTTGCAAACAAACAAGATAATTAAATATTTTCTGTCTGAATCAAAATGTGGCCACGCCAGCACCATGTTTAGCATATTTTGTTTTTTGGATTCAGTCTATTAAAGTTTACTGGCAATATTTTAATTTATACTAATATTGGACTTTTTTTTATTTTTGGAGGTATGACCATAGTCAGTGACAAGATACCACACTGAAGCTGGTTGTGTTTCAGCATGAAGTTGTCACAAGACCAGAATTTTAGTCTTCGATACAACATTAGTATTAAAAAATAAACCAGCAAAGAGGAAAAAAAGTTGTAGGCATACTAAATAGGATTTTTTAAAATATTAATAACCTGCACACTGTGCTGGTACAGAAAAAGTCACTGAACATGGTCTGGTTTTGCTGCCAGCCAACTTTCAGGCAGGACGATAGACTGGACTGAGGTCTTGAATGAGCACGTAAATATTTTTTTATTTTAGCTTAAGTGCTTTTAACCGTATTATTAATGAATATTTATAATTTTAAACCATGTGGGATTGAAAAAATATCAATACTTTTTACAACCTCAAGGGCACTGAAACTGTTTAACCCTGCTTCTGATATCTGATCATCTCTGTTCATAATTTTTAATGTGTTAATACTTTAATTATTTGTTCCAGGCAAAGAGTAAACCTCCAAGTGTGACTTCAGTCCACAATCCAGATGACCCCTTCAACGATGACGAGAGAGAGCGGCTCCAGGTTGAGGCCCTGGCAAAAAAGTTTGAAAATAAATATGTGAGTTATTTTTTAATTTTCTATCTTTTCGAAACCTCTGCATTTGAAGTGTTACTAATCTGATAATATTAGAATTGTAGCCTGTCTGATTCTGGATCTATGAGGCTGATACCTATAACAATACCAATAGCTTCAAATCTGATAGTGATATAATAGGGACAAACAGAGTCATGGTGACACTGTTACCAAATTACCTTTTATATCTTTGGAATTTATGTAGTGGGATGTTTTTGTTACTTATTGACCAACTTATACACAACTCAGCTTTATTCACATTTATTTCTCTTACACATGATGCAGTTGATCGAAAGTGCTTTATCGCACCCATAGAGGAAAACAAAACCTAGAAGGAAACAAACAAACACAAGAGGAGAAAAATGCATCAGTACATCAGCACCGCTATGCAATTATATCAGCTGATATATCTGTTAAAATTACTGTCTGTTTGCCTTAGTTATCTTGTTATATTCAAGTAGTTTAAATTTATTTATCCCGAAATCGCAAATGTGTCTCAAAGAGCTTTACAGTCTAAATAACAGGTGACAACCTCGACTCCATAAGGGGCTTTCAGACACATCACAACAACTGCACCGCTGCACTCTGAAACACATTATTTTCTATGGGTTGTGCCACACGACAGCAGCTTGTTTCTGAGCCGAGCAAAGCGCCGCAGAAGTTCGCCCTGAATTCAGCAGCGAGCGCAGCTGAAATTGCAGTAGAGCCTCTATTCAGAACATTCAAAACAACTCCACCTCTGTTGCTCCTGAGGAAGTTCCCTTTCTCCCTTCATTTTGTTGTGATTACATGTATATTTAGTGAAATTCTGAGTCAGTTATTGATGGTTTGTATTGCTCAAATGAAATTGATTTTTGAGGCTTATATTGTTATGCGATATTTTTAAGTCTCAAATATCAATATATAATGTCGAATATTCAATTATCATTTACCATAACGCCAAATAAAATTTCTAATAGAGATGCCTCTTTTTGTTTGTTCTTAAAGAAGTGTGACCGAGATGAGACTGAGTGGGACATTTTAAAGTGATACTCCACTTTACCTGATAACCCACTCAGTATGTACTCACCACTATGCCGATGTGATGATGGGTGAAGGTCTTCAGTTCACAAAACAATCCTGGAGTTTTAGGATAAACAGGGTAGCAGCCTCATCCAGTACAATGGCAGTGAATGGTGACCACGGATAAAACGTTAAAAAAAAGCACACAAAACAAACACAAAACATCTCCATCCTGCTTGTGTGGTGTAATCCAAGTGTCTGCATGTAGCCAGTAGGATGTAAACATGGCGTCGATCTCACGAGACTTCAGCATGTGCGTCCATTAAGATATATACAAAGTCTCGTGAGATCGACTCCAGGATTGTTTTGTGAACTGAAGACCTTCACCCATCATCACATCAGCATAGTGGTGAGTACATACTGAGTAGGTTATCATGTAAAGTGGAATATCACTTTAAAGTCAGTGCTCTCTGGTGGACAAACTATGCAATTGAGAGAATGTGTCTGTGTGATCACAGACACATCTTTGGCATTTCTGTAGGACAGTTTCTTTCAATTTATTGGCCGATTTGTGTATCAATAACAGCATATCTGTAAGAGGCCCATATGTCAGCATGGTCCATTTATCAGTCAGGCTCTAACCGTCTTATGTGTATTTGTGTTCTTAAGAGGACCAGATGATGCTAAAACAACATCCACATGGAGAAAATGAGAACATTTTGTCAGTCCTGTTTCTTAAAAGGGGCCATTATAAGACTAATGTTCAATAAAAGTGAGGACTTTTCATATAAATCAAAACTTAACCTTTTGAATTGTTTTTATTTTATTTTTCAGGGTAATACAGGGAAGAAGAAGAGGAAGGACCGAATGCAAGATTTGATCGATATAGGCTTTGGCTACGATGAGACAGACCCCTTTATCGACAACTCAGAAGCTGTGAGTACCCCTCACTATATTAATAATGAGGTGATCTTTCACTAATGTGTCTGTGTTTCCCAGGATGTCACTCTCATTTAGTCAGATGCCTCCCTTTAGACTTTATAACCACACTGCATGTTGTTGCCTTTTCTCCTTTATCTCCTGGTTAATTTGCCGTCCTCATCTCATTCCTGAACTGCTGTTTCTCCTGTCTTGTTGTGTTGAGGTAGACATTATTCCTCTGTGGTTAAATATTTATTTCCTGGCTTGATGTTTCAATACAGTACATTCAGTGGCGCTTCTAAAGATAGATGCTTGTCCCTTCTTACAACCAACCCGAGACTACGCTCTAAAATCATCCTCATGACTCATGAATATGTATGTGCTCCTTGCGTCCACACAGGGATATGTCATTGTTTTTGTTTGACAGTGTTTGTTGCTCAGTATTCGGAGCATATCACTCTCTGTCTGACTGTAACAGCGAGAATTATGCTCTTTGCATGGATTCTCTGTCATTATGTTATAATTGTTCTGTTGTTTTGATAGCTGTCCTCTCTGCACTCACAAATTGGCAGCGTCTGTTTGACCCCTTTTTTCTGTTTTGATATGCTCCGTGATGGAAAAATGTTTCATCTGTGGCCTGGAGGGACTGTGTTTTTTTGTTTTGTTTTTTTTGTGATTTATTTATTTTGGCGCACAAGTCCTCTATTTTCACTGACCAACAGAGGAGCACAGGATGCTTTGTCAAATATTACCAAAAAATATTTTCAGTTACTCAATATGTTTGGAAATCCGCAGATGACATCCGCTTTTGTTATGTAAGAGGATTTATTTTTTTCCCCATATTCCTCTGATCTTATACCACACACTGTCTTCTATTATTTTTCTCAGTATGATGAGCTGGTGCCTGCGTCTTTGACCACAAAGCTGGGGGGATTTTACATCAACACAGGCACGCTGCAGTTCAGAGCGGCCTCCGACTCCGAGGGGGAGGGAGACAAGGTGAGACCACCTCAACACAGACATAAATTAATGATGAATGTAAAGAAATTATCATTCTACAGTGTTTCACAGTCACATTATCAGGCCCGGAAAAGATATGGAAATGTTTGTTGTTCTTAATCTGTTTATTAAAAAGTCCATAAATTGCATACTGCTGTAAAAGATGATAAAAAAATGACACAAAGTCCAAGACCATTCTTTTCATGATAGTTCTTGATGTAAAAAATGCCGGAATCCTGCATGCAGTTACAAATAGGACTGCAACAAATTATTGTTTTCATAGTCAATTAATCAGTTGATTATTTTCCTGATAAGCTGATTAATAGCTGTTGAAAAATGTCAATCACTGTCTCCCGAAGCCCAAGATGACGTCCTTAAATGTCTTGTTTTACTCACAACTCAAAGATATTCAGTTTACTGTCAGAGAGGAGTAAAGACACCAAAAACATTTCACATTTAAGAAGGTGAAATCACAGAATTTAGACTTTTCCGTCTTAAAAAAATACTCAAACCCATTAATCCATTATCACAATGGTTGGCAATTCATTTAAGAATCAATTAAGTGCTTAGTTATTGCAGCTCTAGTGACAAGGCAACATCACACTACCAACAACCCAACACAATATGTGCTAAGAGAAACTAGGATAAGCCTGTATCTCCAAATGTAATAATCATAAGCCATTCTTTATAGGAACTGATTATTTTAATATGCAAAGATCACTTGTTCCAAATCACTAGAACCAAAGGTTCAAGTATACATTTTGGAAATATGTACAAAAAAACCATAAACAAACAAAAGACACGTTTAGCCATATTAGTTGCAGGGCTTTTCGAGAAGCAATGTGAGTTGGTCAGTCCATCCTCTGTATCGGTCCAGACTAAAGTATCTCAGCAACTATTGGATCGATTGACAGAATTTTGTACAGACATTCATGTTCCTGGGAGGATAAATCAAAATGACTTTGATGAGCCCCTGACTTTTACTGCCATTGCTAATTAGCAAAAGTTAGCAGGCTAACTTGCTAAACTAAGATTATAAATGTGTTAAAGAGGGAATTTAATTCAAAACACAGACTCACAGCTAGTGATATATCTCTTAGTCTTGTTTTTTAATGCAATGCCCAAATAAGAAAAAAATCTTCATCTGTCCGTGCCAAGTTCAGTGAGGCAAAACAACACCTTGGACAAATAGCGGTCGAGGAAATTGTACTGTGTCATAAAAATTATATGGTTTTATTTAATTTTGAGAAGTGTGAGCGTCATTGCCAAACCACGCTTTATTCCACAGTAAATACAGCAGAGTTTACTGAAGGAGAGTTGTGTGATGTGTTTTCATTTGGATAAATAATGTGCTAACTAAAATGTTGTTTGCCCCATGGTTATTGCAACATATGACACAGCAGGATCTCAACGGTCCTGACGAGGCGTGTGAATGTCCTCCCAACAGGAGCTTGATTTTCATTGGTTTGAGTGAGATGTGGTGTAGACGTTATCTTTCACCACATCAAGAGAAATCTCTGAAGGACATAATGGTGCACACTCAATCACACGCACACACTCGCACACACACACGCTGAGCCCTGTGTGTGTTCCTCAGACAAAATTGATCGTTTGCCACTGTGCACTGCCGTCATCTGCTTATTAGACTTAAGGGGTGTATGTGCTCTTGTTTCAGAAGACGAACGACAACAAGGAGCAGGTGATTAAGAAGAGGAAAAAGAAGGAAGTGAACAATCTGGAGGAGAAGAACCAGAAGAAGAACAGAGTACCTAAACAAGGGTGAGAATCTGTTTATTTTTGTGGTTGACTTTATTTGGGGAACTTAGACTTCTTTATGTCAGGGATTTTTGTGTTTATATTGATGAAGAGGCTGAATGGTTGGCTCCTGAGTAGCTGAGCAAGCTCAAACTCCTGCTTTCTCTCTTGCCAGGAGGCTATTCCACAAATCCTTAAAAGAAAACTAAAAAAAAAAAAACTCCCATTAATCAAATGATTCAGGACCATTAAGCTAAGCTATTGAAAAAAAAATGTCACTTTAAAATGTCAAAAACACACAGACACTGTTATGTAAATGGACACGTTTTTCTCCTGAGCATGAAAAGTTGACCTTTTGGACACCCGTGGATTTGTGGGCCACTGTGAATATGTGATGACGCATTTGTCCACTCTTTACCGTGCTAATAGCCCACCACCACCCTGTGTGACATTATACTCCTGTGCTTTTGTGTGGCTCCTCTCATACATCTATCATGAGGCAGGGATGCTGACTGTGACTCGCTCTTAGTTGCTGTGACGAGCCAGCCACCTTCTAGAAAACGCAGCATTATCTACACTCAGATAGGCCGAATACTCACGCCGCTAGTCTCAAAACAGCTTCCAAAAATAGCAGCAGCTATTTGCCATTGTGCCATTATGAAACAGATGATGTTATATATGGGCGTGTGTGTGTCAGATCCTTCTGAGCAGACTGCAGAATTGCAGGGATTCTGAGAGATTAACCTGCAGTCTTCCCACGTTCCTGAGTCCTTTTTGTCAGCATATGTCGATGCCTCAGTTTGTTGCAGGGGTTTCATTTACTTTTCATGTTGCACTTTTTACCTCCACCTCCCCAGCCTTCTGTTCCTCTCTAAGTGTGACTGAAATTGTCTTTGTTTTATCTCCCATTTAAACCTGCAAATCAAAGAGATTTTCTGTTGACTGTTCGACCGTTTCTCCATCTGGCAGAAACGGCTATAAACAATCAGGGCTTATTGGCAGGATTAAGAATGGAGACATATCACTTTCCTACATGGCTAACTAGCTGCACGATGAAAAATGGCAACAAGTGTGGATGAGCTTGACACAGCTGAAAGTCAACTGACAGAAATAACAACCTTTAAATTGGCATATTTATTTGAATAATATGAGAAGCATTATGTTAACTCAGTGGTTCACTGGTGGGGCAGAGCATCACTGCAGGTGGGGCATGGAGTGAAACAAAGTAGAATTAATATGATTTATGTTGGGAAAATAAACAGGATCTGACCCTTTATTCCACTAAAATTCAGCGTATATCCTTTTTTTAAGTGCTGAACGCTGCCAGCAGAGGAGCATAGTGCTGATGTAGACCATGTGTGCATGTGTGCGCGCACACACACACACACACACACACTGCAATTAAACATAGATATGGTGCTACAGGTGCCTATTGTGTGACAACAACAAATTTATATAAGATCTTTTGTTTGGATGTGAAAAAAATCATCCACCCATTTAGCTTGATCATTTATCCAGGCCTTTGAAGAAGTCTCGAGGTCTTGTCTGGACTCTTAAATAGATTAGCAGATGATCTTTAGTAGATATACTGTAGCTTCCTTTGTTGTAATATTAGATCGAGGTAAAATGGTAATGTACCAATTTACGATGTACCTTAGCAGCTCTCCCTCAGCACCTGCTTAGGGACAGTCTGAACAAGTTCCTTTGCTAAGCCATACCTGAGATGCCTTCATAGAGTGCTAAGTTACATGAAAACTGGGAAACCTGGCCCAGTTCTTTTATGGAATAGTTCACTCCAAAATTAAAATTCAGTCATTAGCTACTCACTTTCATACTGATTGAAGGGCAGACTTAGTTTTTTTCCCTCAGTGTTTCAGAATCTCCCAAACAATTTAAGTGAATGGTTTTTTAAATGTAAAAATGAACATGACAAGTGATTTTGGACAACTTGACAAATTCATCAATTTTTTCACATTATGAATTTTCTCTAAGATACAAACAGAAGTTCCGAGTGGTCCACACCTGTCACAGTCATGTGCAGTCTATCTGCTGTTAACTAAACTAAAGTTTTTCACTAATGACTGTATGTTTCATTAGTCTGAAGACATTTTGAACTTGAATAATAAATTGGGCTTTATAATAATGTCAACATTATTTTATTTGACTGTATTTTAAATGATAATATATTCAAAATTTATACAAAAATACACATTTCACATGCAGGTCTGTGCAAGTGTTTTATCAGGGCAACGTCACCTGTCATGGCATTTATTTTGTCCTCCATCTCTGTGACTGAGACTTCCCCTTACAGTCATTGATCACCTTGCTGTGGTGAGACATTTTTTTAAAGCAGTTTTCATATCCAACCATTTCTTTTTTATGTTGGTGACAGTACAAATCATTAACTGCACTTGTTATTTTTTCCAGTTACTTGATTTTAGCAGGTGTCTTAATTCCACTGCTGATGCTCTCAAAACTAGACTTTTCCTTTATGGATCTCTGAAAGCAGGACTTCAATCTCCAAATTCTTCAAGTTCTTCTTTTTACTCTTTGATGGCATTTTCATGAATGAACACTTCCTGACATGGCAGGAAGTGCAGCCTTATATGGTATTATTGAGGTGTTAATTATGCTAATTTACAAGTTTTAACTCACTGTTCGAAAAAAAGTTGAATAAAGTTAAGATAAAAATTCGAAAATGTTTTTGCATGAGGCCAAGTGATTGTGGTGAAACTAGATATCAGTGTGGTCGGAGGCTCTATATTGTCAGAATTTTTGCTGTGTTTCTCTCGCACAGAGTGACGCCTCTCAACCTTCACCGGCCAGAGAAGAAGAAAAAGAAGAAGCTGATGAAGGACTCGCTGTACCTGGCAGCAATGCTCCGCCGCTTCACTCGGGAGAAGGAAGAGATAAAGAAAAGGAACCCGAACATGGCTCACCCCGGCCTGGTGGGAGGTGTGGCTAACAACCCCCACTCTGGCAACTCAACGAACCACCTGTTGGCCTCCAACTCCACGCACCCGCAGGGCAACACGGCCAGCAGCGACCTCTCACTGGCAGACCTGACCTCAGACCCCGCTGTGATGTCGCTGCTTGGCTCGGCCAATGAGAAGGAGCTGCAGGATCTCCTAGGCGACCTGGACTTCAGCTTGTTGGACACTGACCAGCAGCACGCCATGGCGGCAGCCAGGGAGAATGGCATTCTGGGAGTCGGTGTTCCGACTCTTAAAGCAACAGCAGCAGGAGGAGGAGGAGGCGGCCAAGGGCGAGGCCTGGGGTCTTCCAGCGGGTTGTTCTCTCCGCCCCCACTGCCTGATGGACTGCCTGCTCCTCTCACTAAACGCATCGAGGACCTGCGGGCGGTGAGTCAGCTGCAGCCCGTCTGTGGGTTGTTGCAATTACCTGCAAAGCCTCTTCACTGAAGTTAAAAACAAATGCCAATCAGCTCAGGAAGTGGCACAAAATGTTTGTTGTTATTGTTCAGTCCAACAACAGTCTGCTCTTAAGTGTTGGAGAAACATGGCTCCAAGCTGAACCCTGAGGGGGTTTATATAACTAAAACAACAGGGTTGGCATCACAGCCTTTTGAAGAAGTTCTTATTGTTGCTTGTATATCTCTGTGCCACCGAGTCAATCTGTAGCAGAGAAATAGTTTTCTAGATGTGGGTAAAAATGTAAAGCGCGGCAGAGAGAGGGATGATGCATGTGAAGGATACAGAGGTGAGGGAGAGAAGAGTGAGGAGGAGGGAGGCAGAGAAATAAATAAAAGAAGTGTTGGATTGTTTTAGATGCTCCCAAAGATAACCTATTATATAAGTAATAAGTTATTTTTCTTGAATTCATCAAAGGAAGTGTCGCTTAGGTTGCTTGACCTGTAGTTTGGTTCATATTTGGTCCAGGCTGTGGGAGAAAAACTGCACATCGTTAACTTTCTGTTCCAGTCCATTTCGTATTCAAATTGACTGGTTGTTCATAGATAACTCAGCTAGAGCTACACCGATTAATTGATTATTAATCGACTATTAAATTAATTGCCAACTATTTTGATAATTGACTAATGGGTTTGAGTCATTTTCATCTCTTAAACGTGAATATTTTTTGTCTCCTATTCTGTTATGACGGTAAACATAATATCTTTGGGTTGTGTGCAAAACAAAACGTTTGAGGACGTCATCTGGAGCTTTGAGAAACACTGACTGAACATTTTCCACCATTTTTTGACATTTTATAGACCAAACAACTATTAATCGAGAAAATATTCCACCGATCGAGTGATTGAGCTCTTGTGATGACTGTCATCCTGCATTATCAGCTCTATGTGGATCCAAGGGGGTCAAATCAAATTTTTAGTAACAAACAGATAATGCAGCACCTTTCTGCACCTCGTGTTTATTTTTCTCAGCTTAGTGGTCAGACAAAATTGAAAAAGAAAATGATTATTAGGGATGGGAATCTCTTGGCACCACATGATTCAATTCCTCAAGAAGTAGCTTCGTTCAGAGTAAATGTGACGCATGTGTTTACGTCTGTTACATTTCACCATCCAATTTGTTCAGCTGTAAAGAAATATAGCCCATCTTTATTGATTTTTCTGCATCGATACATAATCCTCCAAGAGAGAATTGCCTTGCATCTAAGAATTGATTGTTTCTCCAGCCCCTATTGATTATCCAGGATGGAAAAGAAGCATTTTTTTCACCTGAATATCACAGGAGGATAGTTATTGTGGGTTTCTCACTTTTTACTGAGGAGCTGACAAAATACAGAGCAGGACACGAGCACAACATGTGGTGTTTTAATTTGTTTACACTTTCTGATTGATCTGAGAATATTTGAGCACTTTCTTGCTGCATGTGCTTGTTACCATTCTGGTTACTAACAGTTACTGAAGTTCCTGTGATCAGCGGGTGGATTTAACAGTAGTTTATCTTTTAAATTCCGACATAAAGTGACGTATCACTTTATCGCATAACTCCACTGATGGCTTTCACAGAACCAAAAGGGCAATTAAACCAAATCAATTAGGTTAACTACATCATAACCTTATTGATAAATAAAATCAACTTGTATACTTGAAATTGTAAAATAAGGTTGTAGTATTGATACTTAAATACTTTTTTCAATATCGTGTGTGAAACAAAACAGTGTTTGTTATAGTTATTATTTTTACTGTGTTATTACTGTAAAAGCAATGTGTGTAGGTTGTTAATTATTTTATATAATATTTGCTGTGGTGCTGAAAGTTGTATCAAGTACCTTTTGTTTTCATACTAGTATTGTATCAAGGTTTAAAGGGATGTTTAAAGATAGAATCAGTAGGATTTGTCCAAGCTGTTCTTGAATGCACCAGAGAGATACTGGGACAAATAAAAATGTTTTGGGATGATTAAGAGCACAACACAGCAAAATAATGACAAAAATAAGGAAATATAGGCAGAGGGCAGGGTCTCTGCAGATACAGACACACTTCTAGTGGGTCATAAGTGATGAGGGAGGGATTCTATTAATATGAGTCATTTTGTTGTTTTTAAAGAAAATGTTACATATTATAACTTTAAAATTCTGCTATTGTGATAAGCCTACTGTAAAAGCATCTCTAGAAGTACATGGTTAAAATTAGAGTTGGATGAAGGTCAGTGTCGGCCAGGTAGAGGAATAAGGAAATGTGTTTGTCTGTATGAAGTCCTCTGAGGCACAGCATCACACATACTGTATATGTATATGTATATGTATTTATACTGTATGGAACAGTGCTGGTATGCTGACTCAACCTTTTCTCCCTCAGGCCTCGCGGCAGTTTGATCAAGAGGGCAGGAAGAAATTTTTCACCTTGGACATGAATAACATTCTGCTGGAGTGAGTAGGACAGCTTTTAAATCACCGTCAGCCAGATCCAGCTCACTCTCCTCCACCCCTTTCACTCTTTCTCACTCATTTTCAGCTGATTTCCCTTGATACCCCTCCTGCTGTCTTCAAGTGTTTCATTTTCTCTCTGTCTCTCATTGTCTGTTGATTACATGCTTCTCATTTCCATTCCTCTCTCTTGTTTCTTCAACTTTGCACTCACCCTCCTCCTATTCTGTGTAACTACCCTTTATTTTCTCCATCCACTACTTTAGTCCCCTATCTCTCTTTTATTCTGTCTCTCTGTATCCCACCATCTTTTTCTCCCTTTCTAATTCGACAGCCATAACTATGCCTTCCCTTTATTTTTTGATCCCCTCTGTATCTCACACTCTTTCTTCCTCCTCTCAGTATTGAGCTGCAGGTCCAGGAGCAGCCTCCTGAGGTGCGTTCAGACATCTACTCTCACATGGAGGCATTCGTGCCGTGCAACAAAGAAGCCCTCCTCAAACGCCTGAAGAAGCTCAGCCTCAACATCCAGGTGAGTGAAGCTTATCTGTGGAGAAAGTGAGAAATCCCCTCCATTTAAGTCCCTCTAGAATCTGACTCAAAAACACTTTTCCAAATGCAGCCTTTTGTTGCTCTGTGGTTATTAAAAGCTGGATTCAGGGAGGGCTGTACATGTGCACTATCAAATCTAATCACAGGAAAATGATTTCTTTCTGAATACTGATACTCTGTTAAAAAACCCTCAATGACCATCTTACATTGTAATCACAACACTAACTGAACGACAGACTGGTGGATTCTTCAAAGAACTAGTTTATATAAAGTGTTCTCCGACCACATCTGATGGCAAAAGTGTTTATAGCTTCTGTCATACAGAAGAGAGAGACGGGATAATTGTCAGGGTTTGTACAGGTGCTGGTTATTTAATGTAGTGTTTTTCAAGGCTTGGTTTTCAGATCAAGTGTTTGAAACTACTTGAAATTGCATTACTTAAATACTTCATTTTTTTTAAGATAAAAAAATAATATAAGACATGTATTGGTTCAGCCAGGCTATATAGGATGCCAACAGGGCTGCAACTAATTATTTTCTTTACT
>JAJHUR010138435.1:0-13682 GCA_027495735.1 Lutjanus campechanus
TACTGATGAATCGTGTTTTATCTTAAATTGGATGTGTGTGCCAAGAAATTTGCAGTAAGCATATGGGAGCAGCCAAATAAATCCATGTAAGGGCAGCAGACTTAAGTGCTGTGTTCAAACCACAAAACAACAAGCCATTGACATTATGTAACATAAACTGAGAAAAAAGAAGAAAAGAAATGAAAAGGACCATATTACTTGGATGTTTATTTAATAGGTTTTTGCCTTTTGAGGAAGAGGAACGGATATGGGGCTGGAGCCTTGATGCACACAGAGTATAGTCAGTTTATCTGGTCTGCTGAGCTGTGGCATGTAAAATGAATTAACTGGAGAACTTTGGATTGCACACAGCTTGTTCGTGGTCTCCGCAGCTGTCTGTGTACATGTCCATTTGGGAGTAAACCAGCCTTAATAGCGGTTAAACAGTTGACTGGGATATGTCAGACCTATCACCAAACTCTCTTTGGAAGGCCAGAAAACCAGCAGTGGTGGGTACTTGCAGATGAGGTGAATTAAATTGTTTTGTCACAGTTGTAGGCTCCAGAATGGCACGCTACCTTTGAAAAATCTCTCTAACCTAACATTTAAATGTATTAAATGAATAAATAGTTGTCTAACAATTTTCTTCTCTGTTTTTTAGAACATAGGCATAGACATTTCACAGCACAAAATGCAAGTTGTCCTCTGTGCTTACTAGCTGGGGCACATGAATTTTCATTTTACCTAAGAACAAACAGGAAGTATGAAAGTATTGATGCATGAGACTCATTGTTTTGACATATTTTTGAAAGGCTTTTTAACCACTGTTTCAAGTCATCCTGTCATTATCTGACTACTGCAATTACTGTGGTCCATTGTTATTTTTCCCTGGAAATAAAATACTAAGATTTGCATCAAACTAAAATTTTGCTGTCCTCGTCCTTTCCTCACCTTGTCACTACTTGTGTACTACTTGTGTGCCTCATGTACTTTCCAGTTGCTAGGCCACAATCACTCCAGGGAAACAGTTTGAGAAATCTTGACTAGGCTTTGTGCCTGATTGTTATATCTGTTTTATGTGAGTTGAGTGAGTGTATTTTGAGGGTCTGGAGGGAAGAAAAGATCAAACAGACAATTATTATCTCTGTTTATCAAAGTTGAGAAAAAGCTGTTCCAGATTTTTCTGTTCAGTTTTTCCTTGTATGAATTGTTATAATTTTGCAGTCTGAAAAATCCACATATGTGCAAGTTGACATGAACTTAACTATGGAAAGTGAACAAATAGCCAACTGAAAACATATATTTTGCAGTGAGCTAAAAATACACTGCTTGGATTAAAAAAAAAATTCTGCTTATTTGTCTGTTGACTGTTTTCTCCATTTGGATCTGTAAAAAAAAAGACTACCGCTACAGTAAGCTGCCCGAGAGAAAAACCCGTGCCTGTATTTCTAAAGTCCATGGGGTACCTTCCTCCCTGAAACCACCCCCACCCTCCCACCTTCCTCTCGCTTCCTTTTACTCGCCTTGTCTTACTCCTGTGTTCATTTCTCTCCTGCTGTATTTGTCTAGATATATGACTCACCAGACTCTAAGGCTCAGCTGCAATTTAGCTTTTCTGTTTCATTCAAAACATTCTCCCTCTCTCTGTCCCTCCACCCACTCTCACTATCTATTTCTCAGTAGTGTTTTGCGGCCCCAGCTGACCTCTCCTCTTATGAATAATAATGACTTTTCCTCTGCACACATTGGTCATTGAGATACAGTCACTTGATGAAGACAGGGAGCTTACTGTCTCTTTAATATAGTAGTAATATGATTATTATCATAACACTGTAGCAACAAGGGGCTGATGGCTGTATTTGTATTCATATTATACTTGGTCGTGGCCTAATAGCACATCCATGTTTGTAGGCTAGTCATTACTGTCACTCACACACTCATAACTCTTCATTACTGCTAACAAGGACATGAGAACTCCTGCGACTGACACACACACACACACACACACACACACACACACACACACACACACACACACACACACACACAGGCACACTTCCAAAAATAAAGGGCTGTTATTGTTTCTGTGTTGTGGATTGTGTATGTGTGTGTTCCTGGGACAACGCTTCAATCTCAGAGCAGCCTCGCTGTTGTGATGTACTGTCTGAACCGTTAACTTGAAAATGTTTCTCCTGCCCATAGGCCCTGGTTTTGTCATGTCAGAAATAACAAGGTTAAACGTAGGCTTATGTAAATGTACAACCCCAATTCCCAAAAAGTTGGTACATTGTGTAAAATGTACACAAAAACAGAATGCAATAATTTGCAGGTGATGATATGTTGGTGTGTTAGTGCCCATGGCATCATGGGTAACTGTCACATTAGTGGCCCCATTGATGCTGAAAGGCACATACAGGTTTTGGAGCAACATATGCTGCCATCTAGATGACGTCTATTTCAACAAAGTTCCTGCTTACTTCAGCAAGATGGTGCCATGACACACTCTGCTTGTGTCACAACTGTGTGGCTTCATAGTAAAAGAGTCCGAGTACTACACTGGCCTGCCTGCAGTCCAGACCTGTCTCCAACTGATGTGTGGTGCATTATGAGGCAAAAAAAATAGTTGTATTTCAAACAAGAACGGGAAAAAATTTCACTTTCAAAACAATTAGTGTTCCCAAATGCTTTCTTGTTGTTAAAAGAAATGGTGATGTAACACAGTGGTAAACATGCCCCCATCCCAACTTCTTTAGAATATGTTGCAGGCATCAAATTCAGAAAGAGTGTATGTTTACAAGAAACAAAAAAAGTTAATCAGATTGTCTTTGTACTGCATTCAATCAAATATAGGTTGAAAATTATTTCCAAATAATTGCATTCTGTTTTTTATTAATGTTTGACACAGCATCCAAACTTTTTTGGAGTTGGCATTGTATAAAACTCAGTAAATCTTAAGTGTCCTCTGTTCTTTGATCTACAAATGCAGCCCAAGCCACATTGTCTTCCTTCGCTCAGATAGGCACTATCTTGAATTGTGACACAGAAACGGAGATAGTGGACATGATCAGGCAGACGCACAAGTAGATAAAAATCACCTCTCTGACATGACCTCTGCCAATGACACATGCACACACACATGTTGACCATCTCAAACACAAACATTCCCACAACCACAAACACTAAAGGTTGTAGACAGTGGTGTCAGGTCAATAGGCTTTTAAATGGGACACACTCTTTGTGTATATACACAAACACACACACACACGCACATGGGGCCAGACAGAGTGAAGGACGTATAGATTCAGCCTCAAACCAGGTTTCCAGACACAGACAAACCCAAAGTGTTCTCACTCTGATCATGGTTCAGAGTCTACTTTAAAAATCACTGGATGGATGCATCAGCTTAAATCACTGGTGTAGACATCCTTAACATCTGTAGCATATGAAGACATTTTGTAGCTCTTATTTGTTAAAGAATAATCTGTTTGATCACAGAAAACAAGCGCTCTTTGATGTGTTATGTGTCCTCACTATTCACAAACAAAGAAATGTAAGAACAAGATTGAATGATAATGATAATGCAAGCCATTTAAAGGTTGCTTTGATCTGAACCACCTTACAGGAAAATAAGATTACATCTATTTTTGGGCAAACCATTATGTTTGTTTGGGTTGTTTCGGTAGTTGTGGTCTGCATAGGTTCACAGATGTTCTTTTTTTTATTAAAGGATGTCTCTTAGATCAGTCAAACTAAGCTGGTAGGTTGTAACCTAGTGGGTCAAGATTTAACTTTAAAGTGAGAACAGATAACTTTTTTGCCTCCCAGTGTTTCAAAGTAGTGTTATTATTGGGTAAAAATTCATCCAGGATGTTGTGGTGGAGCAACTTTCTGTAAGATGTGGGGACAACGCTTTCCCATTGCTTGGCCAGCCTAAGTCCCATATTGTCGGTTTCATTAACTGGACATTAACAAGGAACAGCCGTAAGTCCAAACCAAGTTAGCATGGCTTTTATCCCCGCTCTCCTCTCGTCCTGGGGTGGTCTGCAGCGTTGCATCCAGCTGAACTGGCTGGATGGTTGATATGTACCATGTGCAATGTCGATTGTCTCAAGGTCTGCTGCACTTTCATCAAAAGCCCACACTTTCTTTGCCAATTCCTATGAGTGTATTTGTGTGACAAGTGATATGTGTTTTAGCAATAAAACAGAAAAATAACAGATTAAAAGAGAAAAGTAGCGAAGTAATGATATGTGTTCCCATTTACCTAACTGATGCTTAAACATAACCTACCCTTCAGCCGCGGAGGGCAATGCGATGGGAAACAAAATCTGAAAGGAGATCACACTTCAACACAACACTGGTTCACTTTCCGTTTCTTCATAGTCAGAGCCTAGCGGTGTGAAGAAATTATCAAAACCACTTTGGAAATAAGAGAGAAGAAAGAAACATGTTTACTGAAGAAGTACATTTAAATTGCCACAATTTTATATGAAATTTGCCAACAAACAAAGTTGAGTAACATTTCATCATGTCAGGGTGGAGGGGGGAGTAACATTAGAAGAAAACATGAAGAGTAAAAGCTTCTTCATTCATCTTATCTATAATGGAGATGTAAATTTCCCAGGAAAAGTCGTTCCTGGTGGCAGACCAATGAAGGTGTGGCTTACAGGGAACCAGTGTAAATGTAGATGCTTTCATTATTCTATAGCCATTACACTGTGCAACCAACATACAACCTGCTTCGTAATGGAAAGTTAAACTAAAAGGGTTGTATATTTACTCTTTAAAGTGTAACTGACGTCTGAGCATAGCTCCACCCACTGCCTAATTTTGAAAAATGCTATTAAAAAAAAGTGGCTTTTTTTTAACAGCTAGTAGTCAGAGCAAACCAAACATGGGCAGCTGCTGTCAGACTCTCTGTGTCTGTGGAGAAACACTGGAAACAGAGTCCACTGGAGCTTTGACAGTCGCTAGAAGAAGTGAGGGCTGAGGGAGGTGAGCTGCGCAACTTTGATTAGAGGGCCTTTACCTTCTGTTTTTTTAAATATAAATTTCATGATGTAGAGCAGTCATAAATGGTCAACTCTATGTCAGCACTGGCCTTGCAAGATTGATTTAAAACAGTGGGTGGCATTATGAGCCAATTTCAATTTATTAGGAAATGTCAGCATTAACACCAGCATTGTACTGTATGTGTTTCATCACAATACAGTAATTTAATTTAGTTTACAGCTCAAAAACATTTTTAAGAGTGCGGCACCTCACCGCAGCGCTTTTATTTTGAAACACAGTTTTTCAGTGTAGCTTTTCATAGCTTTAATGAGCCATAAGTCAACAGAGGTAGCCACATCAAAACTAATCAAATTCTCTAAGCAGATGGTAACTTGTTCTTCTCCAATGCTGCCCTCTGACATTTAATAATTTGAATCATGTGTCAAACAGTTGAATCGTGATGGCCCATCCTCCCTGTCAGGGGACAGTATTGGGGGTGGGTAAGAGAACAGGATACAAGTTCTTTTTTTCTGTAAGGATGAATTACTTATCAAGTTGGAAGTGGCACTGACATCGTTGCTGACATATGAACTGGCTTCCAGAAAGTGGCTACAGGGGCTGGCCATCTTAAAACCAATCACATCTTGTGCTCAGCTGGTTGGAAGGTGAGATCTCTGGCTCCTCTCAGTTG
The DNA here is from genome assembly GCA_027495735.1 of Lutjanus campechanus. Lineage (NCBI taxonomy): Eukaryota > Metazoa > Chordata > Actinopteri > Lutjaniformes > Lutjanidae > Lutjanus > Lutjanus campechanus. The sequence continues at coordinate 5,663 of JAJHUR010138435.1, forward strand.
TCATGGTCATCATCCTTGCCACCTTCATCACTATCAGGCTGGGCTGCTGGGGCTGATTCATCCAGCCAGATGTGGATTGGAGGCCATAGTGGAAAGCACAGCCAAATACAAGATCCTGTGCCTCTCCCTGCTCTTCATTGCTGCCATGTGATTTCATTGTACTAGTATCCGGGGAGGAGATAGGGGCCTTACTGTGAGGGGAAGATGATGCCACAGCTGTGATGAATCCAGCTCCAGCCTCTGGCATCAGTGAATAGAGTCCAAGATAAAGGCACCAAAGGGTCCATCATGAACACAGGGCATCCCCCAGATCCATCCAGTCCTGACATTTTAGGGCCAGTTGTCCATTATGTTGGTGTTGCTGGAGAAGAGTGAATTAGGAATGAGGTCAGGACTGCTCTTTTATATTGACAGCCCTCATTAGGCTTATCCTGATCAGCTGGAAATGTACAGTACATGTACGTGCAAGGTCAAGCCTTTTTAGAGCCTGTTAGAGAGTTAAGCATGTGTGAAATAGAACAAAACTGCTTTTGTTCTGCCAAAAACAGCAAGAGTGCACTTATTTTTGCATTGCAATTTCAAGGAGTCTCATAATAGCATGAAGCCATCAAAGTTACAGCAGCGTACAAAAACAAAACATTGAGCCTATCCAGAGAAACCACACTTATCAAAAACAAAAAGCATCCCCAAGGGGGTATTTCACAAAGCAGAATTAGCAAGATTATTATTATCATCCATCAATATGCATGACTGAATCATACTCCTAAAGCTAATATTCACATTTTGTGTTACTGATGCAAATCGGGAGCACCAGGATAGCATTATCAGTAGCATAATTGTTTTTGTAGTTATCTGGCTTCATAATCCTGCTTTGAAAAACACCTCTCAGCTTTACCGTTAGTTCACAGATGAGAACAAGTAGGACGGAAAAACAAACAAATACATGACTGAGTATGACTGTGGGTGAGGCTTTGACCTAACATGACAAATCACTGCCATGCAAGTCACGTGCTCTTTCTCTTTGTCTTTTTCAGCCAGGGATTTTGAAAGACACTGACCTTTTCTTCTAAGCAAGCCAACAAAATACAGTCACAGATTGAAGTGATGCCCTGTTTGATTACATGATTGATAACCTGCTGTGATCTGATATGCTTATTTGATCTATTTTTGCTATCTTATGGATGAATTTATCTTAGTTATCATGGCTAATTTTTAATTAGATTTCGAGCTATTAGTTCATTCAGTTTGTTTGGATTTTGTGTCTTTATAGAGTACTTTCCTTGTACATATTTATTTAACTAAATAAATTAGAACTGTTTTGTTTGAAGGGGTGATTTATTGACCAAGGATAATTATGGATCCTCAGGCTAAACTATTTGAGAGAAGTGTTTAGAAATATAGGAGTGATGTATTGACTTTTGTGCAAGTTGACTGAAAATGAAGAGCATCAATACTGCTGACAATTTCTCATATTTTTGAGTCAATGTCACCACCCTGCTGTGGAGGGAATTCAATATACTGTGTCAAATGATGAATAGATATTATTAACTGCCAGCATGCTCTTAATGTGTGGAAGGAGATGTTTTTGATGTTCTGTAAGAAAGATTTCATTTTCTTCATGGATGTGAGCAACAACTAAGAAAATTCAATCATATCTCTGTGATTCAATAGAAACATTCCATTACACAGCGCTGAAGAATGGATAAGAGGTAATTGACAAAATTGACCGATACTGTAAAGACTATTGAGCAGACTCATTATCTCAATGACATGACCCCAGCGTGCCCCGACCACACCCCACGGGCACACACACACACACACCCTGATCAAGTTACTAGGTAACTGCTGCAGCCAAGCCCATATCCATGCCAGTCACACTGCCCAAAGGGCTGACACAGATGACAGTATTAGTGTGTGTGTGTGTGCTTGTGTGTGTGCGTGTAGGTGTGTGTGTGTGTGTGTGTGTGTGTGTGTGTGTGTGTGTGTGTTGATGTATTATCACCCGTAACTTACTCAAATTGTTGCACCAAACATTTTGGTCTTGTATTTCAATCCACACTGTAAGTTAGGCTTCCATTTGAACAGCTCTGCTACCTGCTGTAGTTCTGGGCTCAGAGGTAAGATGTGAGATTTTCCCTTAAGCATGCATTCAGACCAAAAACAACCCTGCCTTGAAATGTAAAGGGGTTGTGTTGGTTGGGGTGCGTTGCTTCAGGTACCAGTGAGACATAGAGTAAGATCCAGAGAGTCCAGTTTGAGTAGCAGACCCAGGAGTGTGGAGGATTATCAGATGCCAAAACACTGCACGGAGACAAGATAATACCACTCTGGGAAGTTATCGCAGCGGAAATTATTTTATCTTTTGTCAAGATGATCGCGAGGTAAATAGAAGAAATACTGTTGTGTTCTTGTCACAAAGTAATCTACAAGGAATGTGTACTTTCCCATATCTGATTGGCCGCCACAGCTGTTGTGGCAGTTGAAGACCAGTTTTACTGGGGAGCCAAGTTGAGGCCAGGTGTTTTGTCAGAGGGGCACATTCGACCTGACACAAAAGAGACAAAGAGAGAGATTTTTCAAAATTTTTAGATCAGTATATAAGGTAATAGTGCACAAAAAAGCAACATAAAACACCATGATTGGCATTTATTTCAGCAACTTACACCCCATTTACACCTGGTATTAAAATAGGATCTGTATCAAGATAAGTTATCCAGATTGTTGAACAGATTGCGTGTACACCTACCTAAGATCCAAACATAATGCAAGCCAGACTACCTCCAGATGTGGTCGGGCAGATCTGATTATATTCCAATCACACTGCATTTACATCTTACATTAACATGTTTTTCCTTATCTGGATAATGTATCCGGATACAGATCACATTAAATGGGGTGATGATGTCAGTATCATATCACTGCAAAAAAGTGATAATGTAATAATTATTGTAGACTCTTGTAGGGGGGGTACAGGAGGGTTAAACTCAGTGTTACAGGGGCACTGGCCTCTTGTTGCCCCCCACCAGCAAAAGTTGAGCCAGGTTCAAGATTTTTATCGGACATCCCACCAAGTCAAAATACTGGCCTCATTCAAATGGATGAGGAGACTTCTTTTCACACAGAGTTAATACTGGTGTGTGTCACACTACTAAAGTATTACACTGTCTCCTAACTGGATACAATGCAATTGAACTCAAATGGATGGAGAGCAAAAAATTATCCAGATAAATTATGAGTGGTGTCACAGCAGAGCAGCTTGAGTTTCTCCCTCTGCAGATGAGTATGTTAAGTTATATGTTATTTATTCATAGCTTCATAACTTTTCTTAAGTCAGCCTTGTTTCTATATAGTTGGAGGACACTTTACTTACTTGTAACTCCCAACAGCCCCCTGTTTTCCTTCCAAACCTAGTCATTTTTGGGATATTCCCATAAAACAGAGCTGTGGATCATATAAAAGGTGCTGCTTCTCAACTTAGTCTCCCGTCCTCCCTACTGAATGCTTTGATGAGGGGACGTCGATTTTGAAGCAGGTGTGCTAAACCTTGCTAAAATGGAGCCAGAGCCAACATATCGTTAAGCCCAACAGACCTGACAGATGTAGCAGGTTAGGACATCCTCATCGGGAAAAACTGAAACAATCAGCTGTTCGCTCGTGCGCATCACTTCCAGTTAGAAAGCGCACTCACAGAGCTCTATATAGATCTTATTTTACCTTCGCTCAAAAGATTGGCCAAACAGATCTCTCTTCCTCTGTCTCGTTATCTCCTGCATAATAATGTCCCTCTCAGTTTTGATGTTTTTGAAGGTCAGATGCATTCAAGTGTTTTTTTTTTCAGCAGATATTATATAACGCACTATGACTGTCCGTAGAGTACACTGGCTTATTTTGAGCAGCAGAGGCAGGCACATACAAAACATGAAAGATCTGAGGCAAATGGTCAACACGATGCAGACTGGTCCGAGTAGAGAAGTGGGCCAATGTGAGTCCTCCAACAACAAATGCCAGTCAATAGAATACAAAGGCAGACACATGTATACGCAGACACACACCAACGCACACACACATTTACAGATGAAGAGATTCTTGTGAAAAGTGACTCAAAGGACAAGTAGAAGGCACAGCTGTCCTTAGAACCACATCAAACCTTTGAGGAACAATGCAGGTACAGTATGTATCTGAACATGACATATAAATGAAGCTGATCAGGTGTTTTATATTCACATTTCAGTTTTAATGTCCTGTGTACTGTTTAAAGGAGCAAATAATGTTTGGCAAGGTTGTACTGGCCATTGTCTTTTATATATGCAGTGCTCTGAGAGTCTGTGATAAGGTCCTTGTGATGTCGTGAAATCTCTTTTCTAAAAATGGATTTTATGAGATCACATCTCTGTATATCTGCACTTGACCTTAAAATGACAGATAAGCAATGTAGAACATGCTATGTAGAGCAGTGAGCCTCTTACAGTAAAGATGCTCAGAGGAGCTGTTCATTTGTTTCAGTGACAGAGAGCATGGTCGGCCTCTGTTCTAACACAAGACTTCCGATACCTCAGCCCATGTTTTTACACTTTCAGAGATGCCTGCTATGGTTGAAAAAAGTGCACAGTCACACAGCATAGCATAGTAAATCTTACAGTAGTAAACATAATGATATAATCACCTATAATATACAAAAAGTCTCCACCTTGTTGCTCGTCAGCATGACTGGTGGCGTTGGCGACTGCTCGCTCTCCTGGGATTGCTCATGTGCCAGATGGTAGTGTTTCTAGGTTTCCTATGGGTGTTATATGTTTACACAGAGGCCTATTACATAAGAACCTTGCGTTTGCCTGTGTGTCTGCCTGTGGCTTGCCCAACTGCAGAAAGGTGCTAAAGTGGTGCATCACATTTGTACTCATTTTCGTATGATGGCCATTTACACAACAGACATCAGGAGGTAATGGTTGGCTTGTCCTGGTGTACAGAATCTGTTAGAAGGCTTCCTGAAACAAAAGTCAGCTGTCAGCTGGGATAGGTTCCAGACCCCTGTGACCCTGCAAAGGATGGATAATGGAAAGATGGATGGATGAAACTAGAACTACAGTGCATAACCCTAGTCATTGTAATGGACACAGTTTTGGTCTCTGGTAAAACTACTGCCTTACTGTCTCTCTTGACTGGGCTTCGGTAGTATCAAGGTATTACTGTATACCAGGATATTTAGAAAACCCGGAGGTATGATTTTCAGTACCATAAAAAATACAGACGCTTCTCTTTCTATTTAATTGACAGTGAGCGTGTCCTAGATGTGGCTCTGTGTCTTGTGTTTTTTTTGTTTTTTTTTTGTTGTTTTGTTTTGTTTTTTACGGATGCAGCGTCAAGCTGCGCAGGGCAGATCAACCAGGCAGGAAGTCAGACGTAGAAATGGCATAAAGAAGCCAGACAATTTTCAAAATAAAACACCCCATACATGTGATCATAGAAACAGACAAAAAAGTAACTAACTATAGAGCCTACTTAACCGTAGTAGAAGCAAGAAAAGCAAGGAAAACTTACCAAACCAACAAAATCTGGGCAAAGGCTTTGCCAAGGTCTACCAAACTGACACATGACGATGTCTTTACTTACGTCACCAGCTCACTGGGGCTCACCACCGCTTCCCACTGTTGCTCTGATGGCAACATTCAACTGTCTATCCGAGAAAATGCCTGCCATTAGCAGGCAAATTAACTCTCACATCCGTGTCCAACATAGCCTGCACCCCCATGCCGATTTAAAGGCTCTTTGCCTCCACACCACATGTTCATATGTCGTTTTGTTTAGTGTCTGACATTTGAAACTAAATTAGCCAGGTAGCTAATCTGAGGAGGTCAAGCTAAGAAAACAAAAGCCCAAGTAACTATGGCACAATTGAAAGAAACACACTAACAGTGGCCTGCAGAAAAGAAACACTGCTGCCACCAATTTAACCAAGCATCTTAGGTTTGCCTTACTGGGCAGATTTCATAAGTAAATAATAAACAGGACATAGAGACCAACAGCAACAGATTCTTTTTTTCCACATGCCAAAGAGATAAAGTCGGCAACCACTCCAACCTCACAGCAACTCTGATGGGACACTATACTTCAAATATAGAAGGCTTTTAAAATCACAATGTTATGATGGTAGGGGGCTTAGTGTTTTTATTTAATATACCATATACCCGAGTGGAATGACAGGAGGGTATGATGGTATGGACATTGGACAGGAAACACAAACGTAAAAAGAGGTCCCAAATTATGCAATTTAAAATGGCATGATACTATATGATACCACAATATTATCATCACTTTGAGCCTAATACATATTAAATAGCACTGAAACTCAAAACTTACCATCCTGAATGGTGCCGAATAAATAAAGATGCAGCCATTTATTTCCTTTTCAGAGGTAACATCTCTACAGATCTGATCTGCATGAAAATGATCAGGTACAAGAAATGTTTGCTCATCTTTCTTCTGTTCTCTCAAACATTTCCTGAGATGGATACATAACTGGGCATGTCTCCAATCCATCAGTGGTATGAAGTAAACTGACTGCCTTGCTAGGGGTGAAAAGACCCTCGTACAAACAAACACACTTTGAAAAAAAAGGAACCAGAACTAACATTAGAAGAGGAAGTGGAGTATAGAGGGGACGGGGGGTGGAAAGTAACACACAGGAGGCTAATTTGGAATGCAGTCAAGTACTCAAGGGCCCGCGGCTTTTTGCAGCCTGGCAGGCTAATCGCAACACAAACGCCAACAGACAAGATTTCACAGAGTGCAGCGAACTTCAGGTGAACTCGGTGGCTCTCACCAGGGAACGGGCCAGAGAAGAGGGACAAGAACACAGGTAGCTGTGGAGCTGTCTAGTAATACTCACGTCAACTTTAGTCACACACAGTCTGCACTCAGTGGGACACATGTCTACCGTCTGCCTCAGAGGAGACTCAAAGATAAAGGTAAGACAGAATTAAGTACACAATATGTCATATATGTTAGCTGACAGTTATGTTATAATAAATCAGATCAAATCAAATCAAGTTAATTTGAAAAGTACATTTAAAAACAGCCAAAGTTGACAAAGTTAAATAATATAACATGGTAATAGCAAAATAGCAGTAGAGATAGCATACAAATGCCATCCCATACACAAATAAAAAAGCAAAGGAACCAATGGAAACACAGGAGAATAAAACTTCCTGAGAAAACATATGGGTCTTAAATTTAGCCTTTAAAGTGTTTACAGAGTGAGGAGCACTTAATTGAAAATCATAAACTTCCAATGCTTTGGGGTGGCTGCTACGAATGCCAGATTGCCTTAACCCTTTAGCCTTGATTGAGGGACAGCCAAGAGCAGTTGGTCTGGATCTGAGAGATCTGGGTGGGAAAGGGGGCAGAGGGGCTCTGATATTTACTGGAGCTATACTGGCGCTGGAGCTATACGCCTGATGGGGTTGGAGAGACATTTTACTGTCATTTAATTGAACGCAGTTTTTTTTGCCATCCAATATTTCACATCCTGGAGGCAGTAAAGGAGGGACCTAACTGAGTTATTATTGTTATCACTGGGTTCTAATTGAAGCTATAGCTGCATGTTATCTGCATAGCAATAGTAAGAGACAGGGCCGGTTGTAGGCAGGTATATATGAGGGGGCAGTCAGAAATGTGAAGGGGGCATCATATGTACACATCATTCTCCAGCACTTTTTCCCCCCTGTGCTTATAGTAACAGTGTTCTCTTCATTGAATTGGGTTGTTAGCTATGTGTCCAACCCCAACCTAGAGAAGTGGATTGCATTTAGTCAGGCCTTTCAGACCTGTCCCACTTGGGTGTCCCACCTGAACTCCTGCTGGTATAACTCTTAAGGTCACTGAGGCACGCACACCCCCTGACCACAATAAGATGGCAATCCCTCAAGGGGGGAATAAAAATAAAATAAAATAAAATAAAATAAAATAAAATATCCTTCATCCAGATTTTATCAACCAACAACATAACATATATCTTAACTGG
>JAJHUR010138436.1:0-14025 GCA_027495735.1 Lutjanus campechanus
TTACAAACTCAGACAACACATTTATTGTTCCTTTGCACAACCTTTAATGCATTTTTGGAGGTTTGGATAGTTTTCAGCTTTAAATGGCTCGCAAATGTGTTGCCTCTATCATGATGAACAACAGTAATCATTATTGAAAGTCTCTGGTTGGTCTTTGAACGCATCTGATTTCTGAAAATGGCACCTGTGCAGGTTGTACAGAGAGACTGTCTGTAACAGATGCAACGTGTAAAATCATATGGCTAAGCATAAAGCAAAGATTGATATGCTTATTTTCTGGCTAAAGGATGCTGTATTTTCCATCACACTGCCATCAAAACTAAATGTAGCAATGACTAACTTGCAGCTGGCACAAAGACCTGCAGCTTTCCAGAATATGGCTCTTTTCCTGATCCTATAGAGCAGCAGCACCTGCACCTGAGTCATCTTGAGTTCAGTCTTTTTGCCAACATGAAAACAGCTTTTATGACTGAAACTTTGTTGTGCAGCCAGTGCATATTTTACAATGTACTAGGTCAGAAAAAATGAGCTTCTAATTAGTGTGCCGTGGTTACTTGAAGAAGCCAATTGAATCTTTTTTTGGAGGCAGAAGTTTGTCAGCAGGAGTCCTTCTTGCTGTTTGTGTATTCACTGCTGTTATGAGAAACCCAAACAGCAGAAGCTTCTTTGGCTTAAAGGACCATCGGCCTGCTTTGATGTCCGGGTATGAGATGATATTCCAAATGGCCAAGCATTGTCTGAGCTCAGTATAGCTGCAGCAATACACCTTTATATCCGAGAAGCCCAGTGTCTATACTAAACAGAGCCTGCTTGCTCATGAATCACTGGATGCTTGTAATTATGTACTGTGTGCTGGGAAGAATGTTTCCCTCTTGGGATATTGAACATTTTACAACCATCATTTTAGATTTGTGCACTTTACCACACGACAACTACTTGCGGTGTTGCTCTTTACCATACCCTCTGTGCAACATCATCTGCATGCACGTCTATTTTATACTTAAACACTGCAGAGCTCATCACTGATGTTAACTTGTCATCAGACAGTTTTAGACAGGTTTAGATCCTCCTGGCAGCCCCTAAGATTGCTGCTTTCCACTTAAACAGTGAATTTCTGCAGTGAATTATTTCCATTGGAAGTGGAATTGCAGCAATCAGAGGATCTGTTCGAGGTAAAGTTCAACTCTGGTGAACTTTGACACACAAATTTGTACCACTGAGCAACAGCAAGCTGTCTTGAGGGTGCTGACCTTTGAGGGAATGAAGGGTCCAAGATGGAGGAAGCCAACATAGCTTATTACCTTTGGTGCTCTATTACCTTTTGTTTAACCTCCTCTGTCAGACCATAAAAAGGTTCTCAAAAGAGGAATGGCTTGCTGATGGTTACGTAGAAGGGTGTGTAGAAGGTGTAGAAGGGTGCGTACTGTAGTGCACTTTGGGAACTGAACTGGGCTAACATTTTTTATTTTTATTAAAGGAAATGGTGTGGAATGGTGAACAAAATGTTCAGGGAAAGTAAGCAGAACAGTAGAGATAGAATAGCAAGAAACTTCAGGAGGTATTGTGTCTAACTAGTGCAAGTGAGTTAACAGTTAGCTGGCCGGCTACAGCATCTAGCCTCGTGAGTAGTCACTACTGGGGCTTTTTCCATTTGCATTTTTGGCTGTGCCGAGTCAAACTGTGCAGCATTGATTCACAATTCCATTACAACTTTTAATTTGCCGAGCTGCGTCAAGTGCCACTTGAGATGGACCTCTGGAGTTTGGCCAAAGCACATCAGACCCACCTCTAAGTGTGCTGCAGTGACGTCTTGCCGACTGTTGTTAACCTGTGATAACCTCTGTTCTCCCCCTCAACAAACATGTTGTGAGACTCAATTGTGTGTGCAGGAGGGCAGAAATAAAGGTGTTATTAAAAGTGTCTGTGTTCAGCTCTCAGTACTTTTGTAGCTTCTAACTGAATCTCTGTGGTTTGAACTTCTCTCCTGTGTCGCTGTCCATACTTTCAGGTATCTGCTTTATTTTACTGTTTCATGTTAGCTTTTAGCAGGATAGGAGTCATGTTAAGTTACGGCTGATGAAATCCCAACATTCCCTGATGTTGCTGCTTCGAAGTAAAAGTGCTTCAATAGCAAAAAAATAAATAAATTAAAAAATGGGGGGATTTCACTGTGGAGAATTTACAGGAAATGAAGTTTATCTGCCATTTTATAGCAGCTCGACTTGAGCTAAGCCTGTCTTCAGTTAGGAAACACACATTTTACAGGTAGCATTGTCATATTGGAGTTGCAAATCCCTGCTGAGCTCAGGAAGATCAGGATCATTAGAAATGGTCTTTACATGGTCCACTCTATATTCAGTGAGAAGATTTTTGACATGGCCTACATTAGCAATTTTCACATATGAATTTCGAGCAGTGTCCTGATAACTAGGTCTGGACATGATACAAATTTGTCCTTTCACACAGCTAGCACACAACAGGAGACTGTCTGTGTCAGAGGTGTTTTTCGCATGTTGGAAATACTGGTTTAGGTGGGGGGTGGCACCTGCAGAGCGTGCGGACAACTAATTATTGAAATGGAGGGCAGTCTGTATCGAGACAGGAGAGACGTTTTGTGAAGTGCTTGGATTTCATAACCGAACTATGACTTTCTCTGACCGTGTGGAAATCTGAAGTTTTCACTCTTGTAGCCTGATATTGATATAAAGTTTGGACAGCAATGCAGGCAAGAAGAAAAAGGGTACGAAGCAGCTACTCTCCATGCAGCATCTTCATCACGCCCATTCTCTAGCTGTGAATCCTCTCCACACAATGACCTGCTGTATTCTCGCATGGGCTCACACAGACTTTTGACTGGGGACCTGGCGGGGTTAAATACAGACATTTGCGTTCACACATACAGCTCCTCCGGGTAATGTCTAAGTGCTGAGTTGCAGTGCATGTGTGAAAGGGGCACTCCTCCGTCAGCAAAACTCTGAAATAGAAGGACCTGAGTCGAGGACTCGGCTGTATCATCTGTGCTTTTAATGCTTTTACCGGAATATAGTCCTCCTGCAGTTACTAAAACTGGAAGCTGAAGCCACCTGCTGCCTGCCATGATTCAGAGTCTTGAGGAAACGGGTTGGAGCTACTTAGCCTAACCAAAGATGGCTCCCCCGGGAAATACACACCACTCGGAAAATGGCCACTAGTGGTAAAGCGTGCCCATAAATGACAAAACAGTGGAAGAGATCAAGTAGTGCTCTTTCCCAAAGTTGTTTGACTTAACTGGAGCGGGCATGTGTGTGCAGACAGAGCACAGATCAAGAGCCTAGCAATAAAATTGTGATGCAAATGAACATATCGATATGAACAGATTATTAGGTTTACACATCCCACTACAAATCAAATTACGCTTGTCTCCTAATGCCATCTTACTGAGAGACATTTATTGTCTGGCTGAACATTTGTAGAAAAAGAGGCTCCGCGGAAGCACAGCCGCCGACTGAATGGATCTCTAAATGATCGAATTGCCGACATTTCCCACCTTTTCTTCCCAATGGACTTCTTAATTACATGTGACAGTGCAGACAAGATCACTCTGTCTGCTCCAGAGTTCATTTGGCTGCCATTATCAGTAACATCAGTCGAATCCACTGAGCCAGGTCCAGAGGCAGCCGTGCATGCTGCAATCATGACCTGCTTGATGCATCACAGGTGTCTTTGTATTTGGTTCTGCAGATGGAAGGCCTGCATCCTGTGGTGCATCTTTGTACTACTCTTGTATCAATCTATCTCCAATGCTGAATTATGACTGCTGGCCACCGGTCTGCAATTTCTTTGGCTCATTTTTTTTTTGCATTCACAGCCGTAATATGTTTTTCTTTCATCACCTGCTGCCATCATCTTTGGATTCTTGTACACTGCTGCTTGCACTTTGAGCGGCTCTTTCATTTTCATTACATTCAATATGATTGATTTTTTTTAAAATTCCGACTGTTCCGAAAAGTCTCTGATTGGAACCGAAACCTTCAGAATTACTTGCCTTCCCATCAAAAACAGCTCTCTTGTTGTCATCTTAGTTTATGCCATTTTACTTAGAAAGCCAACTGCAACTCAAGACTAAAACCAAGCCAAGACATTTAAATAGCTTGTTATGGAACACCTGAGCTGCTTCTGTCTCCAGTTGGTCCCAATATTTATAAGCACCTGAGACTAATAAATTGGACACAGCAAATAACACTTTTCACAATGTGGTTGTACTGCCAACAATGCAACATAACTAACTTTTAAATTTTAAGCAGATGCCTGATGTCATTTTTGGATGAGGGAAATATGCAAAAATATTGACAAATTATGCTTTATATAAAACAAATTAAATTGTAGCAGGCAATAGAGCTTTAAACTTCCCTTTTTTTTTCTTTTTTTTTTACAATAAAACACATTATTTGAAAAATAAATTGCATAAAAAGAACATGTAAAAACATGCAAGCAAAACCTTTTGCAACTATAAGAGTTCACTCAGTAGATGTCCATCAGGCAACAGATGGTGAAGCATATAAGCACAATACTTCAACTGCCAGATGCAACCAGTGGAGATTTGCAGAGGAAGGTTATATTTCTAGTATATTAGTGTAGTCTTTCTTGTCCAGATGTATGCAAACGTTTTAATCAAGTGTTTTTATAGTCTCAGTTTTCTTTAAGATCCAGTATCCAGTAACGGTCCTGTAACCAAGCATTCTTGGTTTGCAGTAGGTCCAAACTTCTCAATTTAAACATAGTTATGTATTTAGAACATTACAAGCAACCAGATAGCTTCCTGATAATATAATAGATATAGAAATCTAGATTTTTTTGGACAAAAGCTGGAATTCTAAATTTTTAACACTTTATGTTGGTCAGAACCTGCATGTCCTGGTGGAAGTTTTGGCTTTTCAGTGGGATAATGTTTTGAATTCATTGCCAACGAATGACCACTATAATGTTCAGTTTCTCACGTTTTTAACAGACCAAATTTCAAGAAAATCAGTTCAGAAGTAAGTAAGTTCCAGTCGATTTTCAAGTGAAATCTGCATCTCTCCATTGTTCACTGTAGCGTCTACTACCTTTGAATGTTCCAGTATGGCGACCATGCAGTAGGGCATTCAGGACTACTCCCAGAAAGACGTCAACTAGTTGCAGGCTGCCATATTTTATTCACCCAATAACAACGATCAGCTCTCGTCCAAAAGGTCTGAACTACAACCAGCAAAGGGTTAACTTACTCTATGTAGGCGGGACCAACCCGGGGACAAACAAAGTTTGTCTGAGCTGGAGATGTCTACCTACAGCAACAATACACCTGCTCTTATGGTAGTGGGAGTCTTTCCTTCTCTAAATACCTTAGATTCTATTCTTTTAACATAGCTAACCACTGATGAACGATCAGTCTACAATGATGCACAATGTCAACTACTGATTTTCATAGTTGGCTAATCGAGTATTATGCGAAACCGCTACCGTGCAAACACATAGTGCAGAAGGCAGCAGAGCTAACAAGACAGGGATTTATTCATCTCGTATTGGGCCTAATTTTAGTGGATTATAACATATCTGGATTGGAATTAATCTGCAGATGCTCCAGTCTAAAATGAAACTTTGCTATTGATGTCAGTTTTGGAGTCACAGCAACAACCAAAATGTGGCCTGCAACAGATTAGATAAGCCTTGTTTTTAGCAGTCAGCAGTCAGTATAAAACAGAGCAGACAATAAGATATTTTTTTCTTGAGCATACAGTCATAAATGTACAAAAGAAAATATTAGGCTAATGGGTCAAATTGTATGCAAGATTAAGAGCGGGTAGTTGTTCCAGCCCCGTAGGTCACACCTGGTGGAAATAATTAAAACGCAAACTTGGTTGTGCATGTGGGTGAGCACTGATGTAATGGAGCAATGGTCCATATGGCAACGTATTTCCTGACCCTTGCACCCCCCGCACTTCTGTGCCCTCCTCATTTGCCACAACGTGACAGACAGACGCTTCAAACTGGGAGGAAGCTCATAATGAATACTTGGGATTATGCTTGATGAGGGTAATTTGTCACTGACAGACTTCTGTGGGGCGACAAAACGTCTCAGACAGTCTGTTGGGATGATGATGGGGCAGGATGAGAGGGAGAAGGAAAGGAAGTGAAGAGAGGGAGGTGGTGAGGTAATGGAGTGGGGAAACTTTCGCCCTGATCCCGGACAGTTTGTATCATAATCTTGGAAGGGTATCAGAGGAGACCTGAACTTCTCAGTCACTCAGCAATTTATAAAATTATGTGCGGGGAAGAAAGATGAAAATATGAAGACAACAGATGGAGGACAGTCCATCTGGACACCAGTGGCAGCACAACAGTTAGTAAGTGAGGAAGAAATCCTGGCTATCTCTGGTTTCACATGGTTTGGTCAGAGTGAATCATGCTTTTCTTTTCTTCTTTGCCTTTTAAGTCATGAACTGACCATGTCTCCCAGCTAATCACGCCAATAATTCATGACTCCATGATTGCCTAATCGGACACAGTGACCATCTTGAAAGAAAAAATATTCTGTAGTCTGAAGAAAAGTACTTTCCGTCTGGTGATTTCATATAAATTTAATGAAGGCTCGAGTGACTGACACGTTCTTTCATGGTGGCAGATCTGCATCAGATAAACTCTTTGGGAGAACTCTTCTGATGTGAATTCCAGTTGCAGAAGAAGTACACAGAGGCTTTACTTAAGTAAAAGTACAAGTGTAACAGAGTAAAAATATTCTTCATCAGGCTGTTGTCTTGCTTTTTTCTGACTACAGGGTTGCATAGGGCCCCCAGAGCCACCAGGGGACCCTCAAAGACTATAATGTAGTGATGATCTGTGCTCAGTAACAGATCTACAATTCAGTATCCCCAAACAGACACGTACACGGACAACTGCAGACACCACAGATGCGTCATAGTTCTGTTTACTACTTTCTTGGAGTCCATTTGGATGTGTTCCACACATGCGCAGATGGTTTTCTATAGCTTTTTGTAGCGTAGCGGGGTTGCGGACAACGGTCACAACAAATCAGAGGTATTAGAGGTATAAGGATGTCCATAATGACAAATTTTAAGCCACGCGGATCCCAGTGGACCCTCGGATACTTTGCACACCTTTGCACACCAGACACATTCGTTTTGCTTTTCACAAATTCTGACCAATCAAACTACATGTCGTTAACGGCATCACATCCAAAACATTCAACATAGTCGATTGCTTGATTGTTTTTGTCTCTGGATGATATAAAGGAAAAAAAAAGTGGCAATGATTTAAAAGACAGTGTGTTTCAGGTTTACATGCAACATCTTTGTTTAAACCTCCAACTACGGTAGCCCACATGAAGCTCATTAAACTATTATCTTACCTCAGACATGGCTAGCTGCTGCTGCAACAGTCAGACTCGCCAAGTTCTCAGTTCTTTCTCAATATCAGGTGTACCCAAGTATTTAGTTTTTTCCTTCTTTCTATTGAGTAAAAGGAGAACTAGGTCACTTAATTCCATCTTTTTTGCTTCGGTGTGACTACTTTTTAGAAGCTTAATAACTCATTTGGAAAAATCATCGTGCTACAAGAGAATAGAAACGCTGAACATCAGAAGCATTGAACTTTGCCTCCTAATTTCCTGCTGTTTATTCACATCATTGTTGGCATGTAAAGGCCTTTACAAAAGAAAGTCCTTCATTCACAATTCTGTTGAAGTCGAAGAAGTATTATCAGGAAAATATATCTTAAGCATCAAAAGTACTCCCTCTACAGAATAGTGCCCATTAAGATGGATTTATATTATACAGTTGTGAATACTAATGCAACTATGTGTAATTTTGTTTTAGCATTTTGCTGCTGCAGCTGGTTAAGGCAGAGCTGGTTTTAACTACTTTACAGTCACGTAGGTAGGTTGGTCCAGTGGTCCAGCTTAGGGGTTGGGTCCCTCGAGGGGTGGGTCACAAAATAAATCCGAGGGATCATCAGAGGATTAATGTGGTTGGAAAGAAGAAAAACAAAGTGCTGCTACTGTACACACATTTGTATTCATATTTTTTTGACTTTCCTCTAATCTCTGCTTTTTTTTTGTGAAACGTCGGGCACTTTTAAATGAAACCATATGAGCGGATTAGAGGAGAAATCCTTCTTTCGTGGAACTGGTAATGACTCAAAAACATTTGAAATGAGACAAAGGGCCCAAATGAGACACCGCTTTATGTAAGCCAAAAGCCCAAAAAAAGTTTGGGAACTACTGGTTTAATCATTATCATCTGTATGTAGGCTGTAAGCTGATTGTTTTTTGCAATCTGAAAAGTTACTAATAGCGATAGCTGATAGATAATGATAGATAAATGCTGTGATGTAGAAGCATAAAGTACCACATGGAAATGGAATGGAAACACTCAAGTAAAGAACAAGTACCTCAAAATGGTACTTTAGAAATGTACTTACTTAGTTTCCACCTCTGGTAAAATCACACTGTATATTGCAGATAGTAACAACTGAAAGCAACAGTTTTAAAAAAAATATGCTGCCAGCGTGTCTTTTCTGTCAGTATACTTTGTTCCTCTTTAATGTGTTTACGGTCCATGTATATATAGTAGGTAAAACTACAAAGTGCAGTACAACAAAGAGCTTCACTATCTGAAAGCAAAACAAAAGATCAGATTTTCCAGTATTTCAAAAGCCTTTTTTTTCCTGCACTTTAATAATGTATTTCACCTTGCAATACCTCACAATACAGCAGCCCTGCAGTAAATATCTGCAATGTTTGTGACTGACAAATTCAGCCGGCAATAATAAGATAACCTCCGCGAATGGTCCTCTATTGCCTCATATAAATGGTGATTATTATACCTCTATTAGAGCTAACGCATGCTGTTACTGCAGGTATTCCACGGTATATGAGTCATTTGGGTAGCTGCTTTTGTTGTGGCGTTTTGCAGCATTTGCCACACTGCTAAATCATGCATTAACAGCAAAGATGGGAGTCAGTCTCAGGTCTTACCCTTCAAGTCTCAAGCAAGTCCCAAAGTAGTCCCTGTTATGAATCAAACAAGTCAAGTCAAGCTATTGCTCAGGTCAAACAACTCACAAGTCGAGTCTTAAGAAATTAGTATGATCTCCCAAGTTGCCACCTTAGGATCAGTTAAAGGACATTAGTCAAGAAATGTTGAGTTTTATTTTTAACATTAAAGAAAACTGCCTCAAAATGTCAAATATAAGTAAGATGTACAAACAATAATGGAGAATGAGAGTTGCACACAGGAGCAAGATCCATCAAGGCAACTTACTGTTGCTAGTTACTTCTCCTACAATCAAACAAACAATGTCAAGTGTGACATATCTTAAATACAACATTAGCTTTCTAGCTGACCGGTTAATACGTTAGCTATAAAGATACATTTACAATCTTTGTGGGTTTTGTAGTCATGCATGAAATTATGGTGTTTTTGTCACTGATTTTTGACCTTGCACACTCCCGTTCTCTTCTTACCTCTATCATCAACAAGATGATAACTACATTGTATTTTTTCTGGACTAGCTGCCTTCATGATAGCTGCCCCATGCATTGGCCTTTGCTGGTCTGCAGCCGATTGCCAGGTTTGTGCACTCATCGCACTAGAAATCGTGCATTCATGTTTCCAAAACAGAAATGCAAATATTTAATTGGTAAAAAGTCTTTCAAGTCATCTGTCACAAGTCTAAGTCAAGCCTTTAAGCCACAAACACCAAGTCTTTCATCGCTGTTAGCCAAGCAATTCTCAAGTCCTCAAGTTTGTAACTTAAGTCTAACTCAAGTCATGTGACTCGAGTCTCCCTCTGCAAAGAAGAAAGCGCATTATATAGTGTATAGCGGGGGTGCGCTAGGGCCCATCATAGCAGCATAACTACCTTACACCACTGCTGTATAGTACATATTTTTTTTGTAGAATTTAAAAGGCTAAAAGTAAAACATGAATTAGGTAGAAAAGGGAGTCATTCTGACACAGGCTCAGTCTCAGTACCACACTTTGTAGGATCAGCCTGTGATGTTCACCGTGTAGAGGTCATAGTTCGCCTTCCTTTCGACTCACCATTACAGCAGTAAAATGAGCTTACAGACTCTGAACAGCAAATTCATCCTCATCCGGAGTGTCTGGTTCTCTCTCTGTCACTGAACTGTGATGTTAAGTGCTCCTCAAAAACTTCCAGCTCTCTCTCAGACAGGCGGACTAATTGGACCGCCGTTAAAACCAGACCGGTGCCGCTTTCCGAAAGCAGCCGAGAAGCAGAGAAAGCGCAGAGGGAAACATGAAAAGATTGAGAGAGAGGGGGTCATCCGCTAATAAACAGGCAGCGCGCGAAGCAGGCAAGTGCGTCTTGAGAGAGAAAGCTCGTATGAGAGCCACTAAATATGTGCATCAGAGAGAGGGTCATTTAGTGTATGGGAAAGAGAGAGCGACGAACAAAGTGTGGGAATGTGAGACAAAGCGAGATGTGGCAGAGGAGAAAATCTTCATGACATAAAACAGAAAGCTTGATCAATGGATCCCTCAGTCACCTCGTTAATAAAGACCAGCGCTTTTATTAGACGCAGAGCCTTGCAATATTTATACCATGAATATTTCAGAGTCCCCGGCAGGAGCCCAGACACAGAGCACAGCCTTTCTGCAGCGAAGACAGAGTCGCAGCTTTTCCTTCCACCCCGACGGCCGGAGGAAAAGAGTTAAGGTCCTTCATCATACTTTCTTATTTCAGTGTAGAGCATGAAAAAGTTAAAAAGTCTCAGAATTTCTTCTGAGTGTAAGTATCCCGGGCTGTCACCACTGCTAAAGCTGGGGACATGTGAGACAGGACAGCAGAGCAGTGGGTTGTGAAGAGGAAGTGAAAGGGCATAACTCAAAAATGTTTAACATACATACATGGAATGAACCATAGAGGAAACAGATAAATTGAAAACCTCCCTGAACTCAACACACATGTATTCATTTTTTTAACCACAAGATACCCAATCAAACTGGGGATAATTAGACATGATCCAAAGTGCGGGTTACCAAACAGGCCCTAACAGACAGTGAACACCAACGCTGACACGCCACTAATTAACTTCAGACTTTACACGTCATGTACGAAGAGTCACAGAAATGTTACCAGGTCTGATCTAGTTAAGACGACTGACTTTTGACGGCGAGAGACTCAGGGGCTTAGTCAGACATGATGAAAAATTGCCAACACATTAGCATAATAAAGCGCACGTCTGAAAGGGGTTTCTCACACTCAACGTGAAGCTGTGTCCCGTTGCAGCTGCTCGTAGCGTTAAAGAGATGTCTGAGCTTCCTATCAGTGTCTGCTGCGCTGGCACGGCTCTGATAATTGCTCCTTGGCTATCACTCTCATCCTATCCAGCCTCATCCTGTAGACCACCATCTTGTTTTCCAACAGGACTTGGCTGGTTTGAGGCTTGCTCAGCCTTCAACTGCTTCACGCCCCCATCAACTTTTAAAACAGACCCTAGGTTGCTGACTTTTGAATCTTCCTTTCACCCTCCATGACTTTCAAAGTTATAAGATTGCTGTACAGTTCTGTACACTACACAACTGTCTGCCTGGTAATCCTGAATCTTGTGGTTGACTGATCAGCAACAGGGGGTCACATATTAGAGGATCTTTCACCAGGAGTCAACCTGGTTTCCAAACTATGTTGTGTCACAAAAACACACCCTAGAAGTGTCAGATTATTTATACTGAAGCATCAGCGTGCAGCATGTTACTGTTGTTGTCTTGCATAGCCAGACCGAGTCACCACTGCTACTTAATTATTACGTTTTGCTCATTTTTGTTTTCTATATTTGGGCCTTTCTAGCTGCTACTCCGGTGCTCTTCCATCTCCCCATCTCTGTGTCTTTTTCTCCTCCTCCCCAAGTCCATATCTGTTCTCACTGACTGTACCTGGCTTGATTTCTTTTGATATTTGTGAGGCATTGGCAACCTCTCATTGAGCTCTGGGTCACGTCTTGCCAACAGAACCTGTTGGCAAGTGGAAAATCAGGATTAAAACCCTGTAGTGAGAACATGGCTTAATTGGTACCACCCAGGGAGGTAAAGTTTAGTTAGGTATTTTGCAAACGTCTGTATCTCTAGTTGATATTTCAACAAGATTATCAACCATTTTCAAGTGGAAGCTTAGTCACAGTTATCAACTTTAAATGATACCAACTGCCTTGGTCCTTGTGAAGGTTTTCTCTTTGGCTGAGCGTATCTGACTGCATGGTGTCCCTCGTCACAAACCTGGCTGATTTGGTCCATTTTATCCTTTTATAATCCTTATTGATATGATTTTATATTTGCACTCTTTCTCATTTGTACTGCAACTGTGCACAAGGTCTCTCAGGATAAACAAAGTTCTATTTTATTTTAAACTGAACAGTAGTGCTTTTATTCTCTTCAGATGGCGTAAATCTGGACATGTAATGCTCAAGTTGAGCATGTTTTTGAACAGATCTCAAAATATCAGCAAAGTCAGGTGTGCTGCAAACCTCCTTACCCTAACTGAGGCACTGGCTATTACTGTCATCCAGCCTAAAGAGGCAAAGCGGACAGTGTCCACCAACACGCCTCACAGGTCATCAAACCGATCTGTCTGAGCTCATGAGAGCCTTTGCTCTCTGAAACCACATTTTCTGAAGCTGCTTCTGGGGTGCATTCTCTACCTTTTATCGCTTAATCATGCCCTCCAAACACATCAGGTTATTATATTTGTACCACGGTGGTAAGCTATTTGAGGTGTGCCGCTTGTGCCAAGCTGACCAGGCTTTTCTCGGGATTGAGATCCTGCTGGACCCAAAGCAAATCTTGTGGGAGCTGCCGGTTTTAACTTTGCTGTGGGTGGGAGCAGATAGTGAAAAAATAAACTGCTGGTCCTGGAATTTAGCTAATCAGAAGATGGAATCAACAAGTGACGTTGAAAAGGAGATTGAAGGAGCTTTTTACAGAACAAAAGAAAAGCAAGGTAAGTCTGTTGCTGACAAAGATGGAATATAACTGACTTTGTTAGTTGCAACAAATGGTCAAAAGTATTCATATTTAACAGGCACAAATCTGACACCTCTGAGTTGAGGTGACATACCTGCTCTGTAACTGCTGGAAGAGAGTAGACACACAGTCAGTGGTACTCTATTATTGTCCGGGAGTGAATGGTAAGAATGTTTGCAGAAGCCGGCAGAAGTGGACACAGACATTGTGGGAGTGAGTAGGGATGGGAATCGAAAACCGGTTCTTGTTGAGAACCGGTTCCCAGTGTTTCAATTCCATGGAATCGTTTGCCAATTTTGCAAACGATTCCCTTATCGATTCCAGCGGGTGCGAATGACGTCATTGTATGGCAGAGTTGCAGTGAAAAGACAGATGCTGCTGTGTGCAGCACATCTCTGTGAACAGCGACTGATTTAAAAGCCGTCACATCATCTTGAGTGAAATCCAGACCATGACTTTTTTCACTGATGTAACTATGCTGTCGTCAAAGAAACAGATCATAAGACTGTGATAATTATTGAAACTTTGGCAATATCAGCTGTCTTAACTTCTGCACAGCTGCTCCCTGATCACCGGTGCAGCTCTGTGTCTCACCCTGTCTGTGACACAGTGTATCTGTGCTGATTGATTGCCCGTAACTTCTGACCAATCAGATGTGCTGTAGGCGGGACATTGAGCCAGATGACAGAGCGTAGTTGTGTATTATACTGTGCAGTGTATAATGATCTAATGTATGTATAGTATATACATAGACACTACTCTTTAAGTTTGACGTTTTTAATATTATTACCGTTATCATTACTATTATCATTATTATAATTTAACCCTAATCCCACAAATTTTTTTTCTTTGATCTTTCTTTGATGATCAAAAAAGAAAAAAAAGATCTGACCTGTTTGTTCTCCTTTTTTCCAAATGAGAATCGATAAGAGAATCGATAAAGAACCGAATCGTTAAGCAGAATCGAAAATGGAATCGGAATCGTAAAAATCTTATCAATTCCTATCCC
>JAJHUR010138436.1:14045-44130 GCA_027495735.1 Lutjanus campechanus
AAGACTGTGATAATTATTGAAACTTTGGCAATATCAGCTGTCTTAACTTCTGCACAGCTGCTCCCTGATCACCGGTGCAGCTCTGTCTCACCCTGTCTGTGACACAGTGTATCTGTGCTGATTGATTGCCTGTAACTTCTGACCAATCAGATGTGCTGTAGGCGGGACATTGAGCCAGATGACAGAGCGTAGTTGTGTATTATACTGTGCAGTGTATAATGATCTAATGTATGTATAGTATATACATAGACACTACTCTTTAAATTTGACGTTTTTAATATTATTACCGTTATCATTACTATTATCATTATTATTACATTACATAACTATGGTGATAATTACAGACGGACAGAGATCAAAGCCAAGTGCATTTTTTAAATAATTTAACCCTAATCCCACAAATTTTTTTTCTTTGATCTTTCTTTGATGATCAAAAAAGAAAAAAAAGATCTGACCTGTTTGTTCTCCTTTTTTCCAAATGAGAATCGATAAGAGAATCGATAAAGAACCGAATCGTTAAGCAGAATCGAAAATGGAATCGGAATCGTAAAAATCTTATCAATTCCCATCCCTAGGAGTGGGTGGTAATAGACAGAGTGAATTGATGAAATATATATATATATGTATCATGAACATCTTTCAAGAAATAAAAAATGTACTCATTCTCAGGATGAGGAGAAGAATATAGGCATGCTCATAACGGATGAATCTAATGAGCCATTTCTTGAATTGCATGCTTTATTAGCCTGCCAGAACACCAAATGTGTCAATTTTGTATCATCTTTATCTGTAAATGTTGTGCATTGTTTGAATAGAGATGTAATGCTTCTGGGATATTTGGCTAAGAGGGGGGGACTACACAGAGAACAGGGGAACATCCATGGCTGTGAGCGATGTCAGCTTGGTCTCCTTCTCAACTTGTCAAATACAGTTGCTTTGTAACCACCACTTCGGCGACTCATACAGAGGTGCATAGTACCCGTTTGCGGCTGAAAGAGGCACGCTGGGCTTTCAAGTGACTCGAATGTAAAGCTGTCGTGGCTCGTGTCCTATGTAAACGTTATCTAAAGTTGGAAGGTGTGGTGCCTCACGTGACAACATCATGTAATGTACACAACCTAACCTAGTTGTTGTAACCACAAAAATGGTCTTATCCTAAACTTACCCAAGTAGTTTTTGTGCTTAAACCTGCCCAAACTGCGACTCTTCCACACAGTTAACCACGTTTTGAGAGGGCTTTGGGAAAAACGGCGAGTTGGGATGATGGGTTGGCTATGCCAGATATACATTAACAATTGGGATCATAGAGGTATATGGTGGTGATAATAATACTGGGGGATATTCAAGATGGTGCACTGAATCCCAGCTGATCTGAACTTTTCCTGCCACCACCCACTGTACCTCGGTGAAGTCTGGAGACCATCAGTCTTCAAGATGAAGCCTTTCCACTGAAGATTACCCTGATACAACCATACTCAGATGAGTTTGTTGTACATCCTCCGCATTGTGACATTGACATTTAAAGGTGTTTACTGAAATGAATGTTAATTATTGTTTTGCGAGCCACGTTTGTATCATTTACCAATAATTTGCTATTATTTTATTATGTTTCATATATATGTATATATAAAAGTCATAATCCTTTTAATATGGGTAGAGACAAGTTGTTGAAAATGCTTTTGGCATTTCACATTGACAGCCAAGTGGAGAGTCTTGGCCATGGAGTGTTTTATTGTTATGACTCAAGACAAACAGTAACCGTGGTATGTGTGGCTTTGCGTGCCTACCTTTTTGTGGCATTGACCAAGTCCAATCAGAAAGGGCCAAGTACATACACAGCAGCGTGATGGATTGCTCACTGCTGATTGAGCAATCTGACTTGGCACTGAGGTGAGGAACAGCCTGAGGGAGAGTTTTCAGACAGACGCGGGCAGAGTGGCCTTTCAGGACACCGTCCTCCAGTGAGACACACAGTGATACAGCAGCGCTGTGGTTCTCTGTTCAGGGGAGTTTTCTTTTTCATCGTTTTTTTTTTTAGTCTACCTAGTACATGCAGTCCAGATTTGCCCTTAAGAAACTTTGTGGAGTGTGAAAAAATGATTTTATTCGGTCTGCATGAGAGTATCACAAATAAATTGTTTATCAGTTTGTTCCAGTTCTTTGTTAAAGCTGCGGTATGATCTGAGATAGTCAAAGAAAAAGGTTTTGTGTTTTTCTGTGGTTGCGCATCTCCATTAAATGTAAGCATCATAGTCATGTTTTATATACGTTTACCTTCAATTCAGTCTGATGTTTGGTATCCTTTGAAACCTCAGTGATCTCCACAAGAATGTAAAAGCAAGTTTTGTCTGTTCAAACAAAGCTTATCTGCAGCATGTGTTTGTGCTGACTGCAATGACCAACTCTCCCTATTCAACCATTAGTACCGTTAACATTAAGCAACAGACTCTGGAAAGTGTGTAAATTATCATGAACAGACACTATGAGCTGTATACACCCTCCAACATCCCGGCAGGAGTAGTTCCTATAAGCTTTTGTTCTTCGCAGTGCTTTCATCTCTTGTAGAAAAGTAACGCACCATATTTTTAAACAGGTCTTGTGTGCCGTACTTGGAACCTGGAATTACTTCAAACTGCTTTTTCTCGTTATTGCTCTTGTTGCAGAGATTTAAAAAAAAAAGAAAAGAAAAAAAAAGACAATGAACACACTTGCACTGCGTATGGAAACCTGATAAATATGCAGCTACTTTGTTCTTCATGCTATAAGTTTACTGTTATTGCAAGTCTCTGAATGTGGCATTACAATATACCTCATATGGTGATGCTCTTCGTCACACATATAGCATATGGCCCTGCTGCCTTTATGTATGTTCACAAAGCAGTGGTATTAACAGACCTCAGGCTGTGGACTGTGGAGAGCAGGGGTGGAACAGGAATACTCCCAGCAAATGGTGCATGCCTTTATCTCTACATAAGTATCACTTGTTTTTCATTATGTTGAGGAAGTGATATTTAAACATGGCAGATATAGACCATACCTTAATGATACAACAAGATCTTCACTTATCATCACATCGGCATAGGGTGAAGTAAAGCGGTCAGGGTGCGCACCCCCGTGTGCTGCACATGCACTGCATATTGTAACCTCTTCCCAACTTGACTGAAAATAAAAATTCAGTTCAGCACATACAGTTTCTTCTATAAGGACTTATGAAACTATTTCAATTTATACTGATGCCTCTATATGACCTACATAAGCAAACAAGCCCACCCATGCAAAGATTGGCTTTTTCTTATATAGTTATTCTTAATGCCTGCCACTGAGTCAGATTCTCGTGAAATGGGTGAAAGACCTGTTTCCATTTTTCCGGCATAGTTACAGTACAGTACATTAGTAAGTAAAAAGGAAGGAAGTTATTTTGATATTTTATTTTTAGTGTATTTTTTTGTGCTTACAATAAGAGCACAGCAGAACTAAATACATCATCATACATCATTATCTTATAGATTCAACTACCCAGCTGTATATAAAATTAAAATGAACTCCACCTTGCGTCAATAATTAGACAATCATTTTATATACATCATTTTGAAATAAGCTGTTCTGCACAATGAGTAAGTTTACTTCCATACTTTAGGTATACCGTGATGTATATACTTTTGTACTTTTACTAGAGTCAAGTTTTGAACATAGGATTTTTAACTGCATTTCTACGCTGTGGCATTGTCATGTTTACTTTAAAGCAACTACAAGGAACTTTGATTTTGTGTTGATTCTGGCGGCACCTGTAGACAATAGTGGAATGACCACCGCTGCCTGGTGTCGTTAAGCCCTCGAGCCGACTGGCGCTTGCATTTGTTCTGAAGCGAGTGAAAGCAGAACACAAAGTTTTTGCATCAAGCTACTATTTTCCTTTTAGTGGTGGCTAGTGGTCTCAACTTTACACACTGTTGATTACCTGGTGCATTACTACGTAAGCTAGGCGTTAACTTTGTGTTAACCACCAATGTGAATTCATATATTGATGTAAAACAATGTCTCACTTCTTCCAGTGTGCATCAAAAATAAAATAGACATATTACACACCTGTCTAGGAGGACTAGGGCCAATTCAGGATTGATTTTGAATCTTTTCAAATCCCACAGTTCTCTCCATCTGTTGAAAGACCAGCCAAGATTGATTTTTTTCACTTGTGCTCTGTCACTGTCCCGTTTAGCCTTTCTCTGTTCTTCTGCCAAATCTTTTTCTTTTCCCCTTTGCTGATCTTGCTTCAGTACCAGCCTTAGCCTCAAAGTATAACTTAAAAATAAAATTCACTAAATAAAAATTCAAACTTGCTTCTTTTTGATGGGTTAACATGCCCCTCACTGCCATACTTTGTATGGCAAAATGCAATCACAGGCTCGGGCTGAGTGCCGTAAATCATTTCACCTGAATTCCAAGAGAATCTACTTGATAAAGCATCGGAAGTGCTATTTGGAAATAGCCAATCTTGTCACTTATGGTCTTATTTGCTCTTGTAGGTCATCAGAAGGCATCATTATAAACTCAAGACTGTTTCATGAACAGTTTACCTCTCCATGTAGTTGATTTAAGGTATAATATGCAGGATTATCCCGGGCTCAATGAATGTGAGAGAGTCAGCAGCGGCGGTCGAGCAAGTTAGAGAGCGAATTAAGAGAGGGAGCGTCATAGGCGAGAACAAAGCAGAATCAGAGAAATAAAATGTCATTTTCTGATTGTTTCATTCTGTTACATTCAAAGCACAAAGAAACATGCCCAAACCTCTGCACAGCACTGGATTTTGTGTGAATGCAGCTAAAGCGAACCTTCACCCTGTCTGCTGTGTCCTCAGTCCGCTCTGCCTGACACGGAGACCTGCCGGAAAGACAGCGAGCTGAGGAGAGAGACAAGAATAGCAATGCAACTTTTTTATATGAATCTATATGTTGTTTTTTAGGAAAATGCATAGTATATGAAAAAAAAAAAAACAGGGAGTGCTGCATAGGGTCAAAAAATTGTACTGGCAATGCAAGAGGTTAAAAAAAAATATTCGATGGAAAAAAAATCAGGCGCTCTTCAAGGATGGGGCCTAAAATAAGATAAAACTAAAACAAACGCTGACTGTCCAACTCACTGACAATAAAAGTGTAAAGGAATGGATGGCAGTCTGGAAAAGATCCGAGGCACTCTGATAATAAAGATCCTTATTCAATCATGGATACGCCAACGCGTTTCGACTCAGACTCCCGAGTCTTCATCAGGACATGCATAATATACTTTTAAGTGTAGTACTTTCACCACTGCAACTGACAGCGTAACATTGTCTGCTGCAGCATGTAATGTTCTCTCTTCTAATACCTCTGTGACTGTCGAATCCCCTGACCGCCTCCCATCATGGGCCTCTTGCCTCACAAAGATGTTTTTTAGCATCTACCTTCATGTCAGACTGTTCCCTCTTTATTCCCGTCACATTGTTTTGCATCCTCTACTACTGACGCTCTGCTAAATTTGTTATGCTTTTGTCTGCTGATTTCTGAAAGCAGAACAGGAACTTCACTGTGTGAAATTCTTTTTCCTCTTTTTTAAAATTATTGTGACCCACCGACTGAGCAGAACAGTCAATATCACTATTATATAAGGTAAAAATACCTAATTCTAACTGTGTTTTAATTGTATCAGATTTGCATAACAGTACACTATATCTGCATCCTTTTTTATATATGATTGCAGACTGTATAAGGTGCATATAAATCCATTTTTATAGATTGATATTGTAATTAAATTTTGTATGACACGACCACAAAGTTTCTCAGTTAATTAAACTTTGAAAATACTGCATCCTTTACATTAAAGTGACGGCGTTCAGGTGTGACTTGTGCCGCTTGGAAGAGTTATGTAAATGTTATTAGGCCTGACCTTGTACAAGTTTTACAGAGTACCGACGGATTATTCAAAGATGAGGCTGGCATGTCAAGCTGTCATCATATTTACATAGTGAGGCACATATTTGAAAAGGGCTTCTGTCTTATGCTTCAGAAGATCGCAAGAGTGGATTCTGCATCCCACTAATCCTGCTCAGGGTCATAGGAGATGTTTTAAGATGTAATTGTGCTACATTAAGTTTAATTTTCCCATTTTCAAAGACAGGAATTGTGTGTGTGTGGGTGAGACGTCTCGGTGCTTGCACTTACTTTCTAATGGAATGGACCCGTTGAGGTCAAACCACTTCCATGACTTCTCCAATCAGCACATTTACATATCATTGAGTATTTAAAAGAAGTACATTATTGTGCAGCCCTCAATAAAACTGAGGTTTAACTTGTTAGAGAAAGTTGATGATACGTAACAATCTCATTTAAGGGGCTACTGTGTATTGGTTTTTCCTCAATTTGTCCTCCTTTTGTAGGTGCGTATTAAAAGACACTACAAACAAAAACTTTTCATGCACGCCAAGTTTGAAATTTTGGTCTATTTCATTACTTCTAAGTTAAGACTAGTTAAAAAAAAATCCATGTTCCACATTTAGGTACTTTGTCTATTTGCATTGTAGATTTCTCCTAAATTTACCAAAGATTAGCAGTAGATAAAGCTTTGACATGCATCTGTTGGGGTGCTTCTCCGGTTCCCTTGTGAGGTAGCTGAAATCCTCAACCAAGAGCAGGTGTCACCAGGTGGTACCCAACCTTTATTGAATGTTTCGACCCTTAACCATCACACTGTTCAGTTGGTGGGCCGGTGTTCTGTCGATTTATACTACCTATAGAGATGCGCCACGTAGCAGTTCTCTGGGTCGAGGGTTAGGGTTAGGGTTACTCTGCTATTGATTCGTGCTACGGTACCAAGAGGCCAGTGGTGGCCAAATCACTTTCCATTTGCTTCTGCCTTCCAGCTTCTCTCATCTCACCTACAGTATATCCTCCCTGATCTTGCAAGCTGCTTGCGTCTTGATCCGTTTCGTCCAGGCCCAAAGCTGAGACGAACCACCATGTTGATTTTCCTGGGAAGCCTCTACAGCTGATCTCCACAGGAAACAATCCTCATCCTTACACTCCTGAACTGAGGGCTGGTACTTCAAGACCTTTCTTTCATGCGCCTTTTCGCAACCCACCTTCCACGGCTCAACCAGGATTATTTCCCAGTCTTAGGTTGATCACAATACGATCTCCGGACGGAGGGCTGTGTGCGCCACCTCCAAGAACTGCGGCCTCCAGCCCACGTCGGCCCTCAACTCCCAGGATCAGCTTTGGTCTTTTGGCTTAGGAAGGTAGACTCCCTCCTCGATGAGGGTGATGGTCTTCCTTGATTCTTTTCCAGAAGGCCTTATTATGGCGCTCCTACACTATCCTTGGTATTCATCCCAGAGTGTGTATGTGCCAGTGTCCCTTTTTGACCTCAGAGTTTGCAGTTAGGGTCTTCTCTCAGCCTCCCTGTGTGCAGATGTGATGGTTAAGTAAGGGTGCCATACACAGACATGCAGAAGGGCTCCATTCTCTGAAATATTGCTTTTGGGAAAATCCCATTTTGTCTTCATTTGCATGTTTAAACATTGTATTTCTTATTGAAAAATGTATGGAATTTTACAACACGTCTTTAAAGGCCATTTTCTCAAAATGAGTTTATTTCTCCCTGAGTCAGGTATCTCCTCTTCAGCAGCACTTACATACATCAAACTTGCCAGTTTTATTCCAATCTATATTCTGAAGGTTCTTACAGAGGGGTTTGTTCATATATGATTCATAGCCTGATTCATAAAACATTTTATTCCAAAAAATATGGCGAAAATTGTTTTTTTTATGGCTGTTGACAGTATTTTCTGATTTATGAAGTGATTAAAAAGAGATATCCAAAATCCCCTCTATGAAAACCTTTGACTCTCATATGTCAACAAAATGAAACAAGAATCTGAACCTGCTTCATTTGCTGCATTTGTATGTAACCACAAACATTTTGATTAGTAACTGTAATTTAATAACATAGTTTTTCTCGGGGATAAGATTTACTTTGTAATTTTATTACATGTAACTACTTACATGTAAGTAGTTCCTCTCCAGCACTGCTAGTATCCTTTTATACATTTGTGTGATATTTTGTCATCATATGGATGAGTTTTTCCTTTAACTTGTCATGGAGAATGGATGATGCAAAATAGAGGCTAATGCCTCTGGCCATGATTGCCGCCAGTGTGGAGGCATAAAATTTTTTTTTCAAAAATTGTGACTCACAGAGGTCAGCATACAGAATGAATGAATGAATGAATGAAGAATGAATTTGTACATGAATGCACAAAAATGATTAGGCTGATCGTTCCAGTGGTATGTGAGATTAGCTGGGGAGAAGCTCCAGACCAGAAGTGATCACATGAAAGTTTCATAATAGTGACATCTATTATGAAGCTGACAATACCAAAAAACGAAATGAACAATAACCATGATAGAAAAGTCAACAATATGATATTTATCAGGATGTTAACAAACTAAAAAAAAGTGAGTTGAAAAATGTATTTTATTCAAAACAACTTTAACGCTTAAACTGCAAAACAAACAAACAATGCAGCAACCAGTAGCACTGCTTTAACAAAACAAAATAAAAATGATAAAATAAGTAATATAAGAGTAGCTACCAACATTGCTATGTATTTTTTATGCAGTATTGCAATATTCCATATTCTTTATGCAGAGTAACCGAAAACTTTATTTAAGCGTATACATCTTGTTTTTCCTTTAAACTTACAGTGCTTCTGCTCCCATCTTTAATAAAATAAAATAAAAGTAGCCAAACAAGACTGATGTTGCATATATACTGTGTATATTTACATCCCTAATATCAGTATAATTATAGCACTTCTCTGTTTTTCTCTTTCTCTCTAGAGAGAGAGAGAGAGAGAGAGAGAGAGAGAAGGAAATGCCTTAAAGATAATCTTAAGAAAAATAGGCTGAGACAAAGTTCCTTATCTCACTCTTTATGCAGAGTAACCGAAAAGCTTTCAGAGGCTTTGCGGTAAATGAACTGTGTCACTTAGACTCGGAGGACCAGCGGCTAGGCCCAAATGGACGGACGTTAACAGTCTTCCCTCCCAATTTCTCTTCATTAATCTAGTCTCTCACTTCTCCGTGTAGCACCCCTCCCTTCCTTTCTCCCTGCGGACCATTTCAGGCCTGTTTAGGTATACAGTCACTGCTGACATCTGTGACACCCTCCACGGTCGTCGTTCTCTGAGAAATGGGTGTGTACAGTACGTATGTGTTTGAGCATGTGCTATTTTCAGTTGGTGTTTATGTGCATGAGTCTGTATTCCCTGCTTGTGCATGTTTGTGCTTCTGCTTATGATTCTGCATGCGTTCGTTCAGACATACGCACATGTGCTTGTGTGTGAACTGTATCTGTGCTGCTGCAGGATATATACGTATATGAGTCGGGAGGTTAAAAATGTGTTCTATACCTAATTACATGCTAAATATGGTGAAATTGTTCAAGGTCCATTGCTAGTTGGTAGTTTATCAATTGTTTGTCCAACTATTCCTTCATTTATTGTGAATGTTTGTTAAGATTAATACCTGTAATTATGAACATTTAAATGTAGCAATAGTGTGGTGTGTGTGTATTATATTCTATGCATTCTGTTTTCAATGACTGTATTTTGCGTTTCGTTCTGTACACACAACAACCATTGTACGTCTGTCCATCCTGTGAAGGGGATCCCTCCTCTGTGGCTCTACCTGAGGTTTCTTCCATTTTTATTCCCTGTTAAAAGGAGGGGGGGGGTGTTGCACACTGAGCGATTGTAACCCCCTGAGGCAAATTGTGATTTGCGATATTGTGCCATACAAATAAAATTTGATGTGACTTGTTATTTAAATCAGATGTTGAGTTCTGTATTTTAAATAATCCCCATTTTTACTAATGTAGACTGATTATGTCTTTCTTTTCTGTAACTGTGATGGAATAGTTGCTATTTTTTTCTGTTACGTGTAATCTGTTTCTCCCCACAAACTGATTAGAATTTGGAGGTCAAAGGTCAAGGTCACTGGGTCTCACATCCAAGGGCAGGAATTATGGAGGGGATGGGGGGTCCAGACCCCCCTTTTCTGGGAACAACAATTTAACATTATACACTAATATACTGTGGAGGCACTTGTGTTAATTATAAATGAAAAACAATGCCTTTTTAAGTTTTGAAAGATTGATTTTCTTTGAATTTGGTACAAATGTCCACTCAGACTCAAGGATGAACTGATTATAATTTGGGGGTCAAAGGAAAAGGTCGTAGTGACAAACCTGCTTTTGTCCATAACTCACAAATTCGTGAGCCAATTATTACGAAATTTCACACAAATGTCTAACACAACAAAATGACGAGGTGATAACATTTTATTTCCAAAAGGTCAACTTCACAGTTCAGCTCTCCGTGATCAGTTCTCTGTACTCTTCTGTAAAAAACAGTGTCTAAAGTGAAGACAAGTGAAGACACAATGTTTCTCACTGGAAATTATTCACTTGAATCATACATATTAATAAAGGGATACTTCCATTTTGCCAAAAAATAGCCTTCAAAATCTTCACCACACTTATTGAGGTCAAAGTCTGAACAAACAGACGTAAACTGCAACTTGAGTGGTTCATGGAGGCACATAACCATGAGGTGGTAATACCAGTTTATTAGTTGAAGACTTCTTCTGTGCACAGTTTATTCCTCTCAAATTCTGAGCATAAAATTGTTAAAATCTGTGTTTGTGTGTCTGTGTTCTCCTTTGGCAAGATAAGCTGCAGGTGTTGAAATCAAGATGCTGATTAAACAGCAGATCACTGCACAGGTGTGCCTTGGATTGGTCACAACAAAAGGCCAACACTAAAATGTGCAGTTTTAGAACCACATGATACCACAGATGTCACAAGTTTTGAGGGAGCGTGCAGTTAGCTTTCATTGCAGGAGTGTCCGCCAGAGCTGCTGCCCGCTATTTGAGGTTCATTTCGCTACCATAAGCCACGTACGACATCGTTTCCGAGAATTTATCAGAACCTCCGATCGGCCTTAGTCTGACTTTGTCACCTGCAAGATCCTGAGTGTAACGCTGCTTAACGCTGGGAAGTTGTTGGACTAACAAGTTCTTCAATTTTATAAATCAAGTTGCAAGTAGATGAACTAATTGCTTTAAAATCAACAGTTTGCATTCATGCAACCTAAATATAAGGCAGGTCAACTTAAAAAAAATCCAATTTTCCATTCTATTATTTGCTTTACCCAAAGTACTGCTACAACCTAATAGTGTGGTTCCAGGAAAAGTGTTTTTTATAGTAACCTCATTGTGATGTTTCCGTTTGTTAAGTATAATGAATATAACAACAAATCTTAGCACGGCTTAACATTTAACAAGACAATTTAACCAATTCAACTAGAGCATTTTATATTTAACACATTATTTGATAACAATATATGTATACTTAGCTTTTTCCAAAAATGGTTGCTAAACTGTGGAGGAAAAAATCTGGAGAAGAGGTCGTCGTGACATCAGTCAACAATACTAAAAGGAACCTAAGTGACGCACTTACTGAAATAAGAATAGCAGGTTAAAAGAGCGGAATGTGACTTCAAGTTGTTATAATCCACAAAAATAGACTGCCTCACTAAAGCAGAAATCTAAATGGGACTCATTAAAAACATTACTTCAACTGCTACTGAAATACCGTTTTTACACCGTGTCTGATAAACTGAAGTGAACTTGATAAGAGCTGGTGGAGCCAGTCAGCAACAACGGTCACTCCAAAGAGTACATCACCCACAATTTGCTGCAGTCAGTGCAGTTGCATTTGGTGCAAAAAATGTTTATTTATTTATCTATTTACCAGTGACCATGCATATTAATCAACAGTACGTGCATGGCAAAAAAGATAGGTTTTGCAAGACAGACAGAATCATGATACAAATCAAAAAGAGAATTTCTAAATCAGAAACCGATGCAGCTCATTACCAAGTGCAGAAGACTCTGCGGCTATTTCCAACCCACCCCCCACCCCCACTGTTCTCCAAGGTGCATGCGACATATGCTGTTACGTCATACCAAGTGCTGAGCGTGAGTGAATGAGGGAAAGTGGAACTATTAATGAAACACAGTGTAACATTCTGTCTTGTATTATGCATATTTCCTGCTTTATATGAAGTACTCACCTCCTGCCCCTCCCTCGTTTCCTGTCCTTGTTGCCAATTACTCACCTACTCCTGCTCATCCCCGCACTCGACCCCGTGTATATATACTTACCTGCTTCCCATGCCTCATTGCCAGCTAGTTTTTGTTCTCTCGTGTGTTCATAGTTTTCAAGCATTTATTCCTCATATTTGCTTCTTTGGTTTTTGTCTTTTGCTTAATTCCCCGGTTAATGGATTTTTGCCAGCTCCCTGCCTGTTTTGTTTATCTTTTTTTGCCTACCTGTGAATGACCTTTTGGAATGTCAGTGAAGACTTTGTATTTTTAAACTCAACTTTGCCTCCAGCGAGTTTCTCTGCATTTTGAGCCTTTGCCCTGACCAGAGTTGTTAAACGGAGACCAGCCATCCAGACAGCTGACGCAACCAAAACACAAGCACAAAGAATTTCTGCACAAACTCTCAGAAACTGCTTGTCGTCCTCACCCAGGTCTTAACATGACTGCAGTTCATCGTCATGGCCGACTTGAGTGGGCAAACGCTCGCCTTTGATGGCGTCTGGCATGTTGTTGAAGTGTTCTCTTCATGGATGAATCCTGGTTTACACTGTAAGGCAGGTGGCAGACAGAACAGAATGACAGAGCGGAGTGCCTTGCATTGGTGGTGGGGTTATTGTGTGGGCAGGCACAAGTTATAGACAAAGAACAGGTGCATTTTATTGATGAAAATTTGAAAGCACAGATACTGTCAGTCTTGTACAGGAGCTGCTCAAAGTTCAGTTCACACAAGTTAAAATGAACTAGTTCAAGTTCATAGTTCACAATTTTGATTTTTGAACTAAATTCACAGCCCCAACGATGAACAAATTCACATTGATTTCTTCTGTTTTTTAAATTTGATTTTAAATTAAAACTGATAGCAGCGAAGATCGGACACCCGCACCCCCTCACACATCAGGCATGTGATGGCTGCGGACACCGACGGGTTGATAAAGCTTTGAATTTTTGTTTATTTTTGGACACTGCAGGAAGTGGTTCATTGTCGCCTCCTAAAACATGTCGTTTTCTGTTGCCAGTAGGTGGCGCTATGAGTATGACTGAATATTTTGTCATGTAGTCGTGTTCAGGTCAGGTTTCTTATCAAACATGAAGTTTGGGGCAGATTGGACTGTTTATACTCAAGTTACAACAACTTCCTGTTTCATGGAGAAACAAAAATTCAGCCCCACACCATGGCCACGCCTTACGATGAATATGGAATCTTTTAATAACTAAGGTCTGAAGATGGCACACACCAATTTTGAAGTGAGAGTAGTGTCAGGTGAGCTGATTAGCACAACTGCTGCTGGTTTCCTAATTACACTCTCCCTTTCTTATGCAGCATTGTGCTGGACCACAGATGACCTCTGCCTCAGTTTGTGGATGCTTTTTGAGCTGACTTGTGCTTGACATGCACTGCAGGAGCCAGACAGCACATGTCTTAAATTGTTGAGCTGTGTTGTAGTCTTGTTAGCAGGAATCATATTTTTAAAAGTATATTGTCTGAGAGCTGGACCTGTGTGGGGAGGGGGGGGCTCATGGAGGTACCAAGACGGCTACAGTGGTACTAATGTTTTTAGTAAGCTGAGAACATCTTAACACTACAGCAGACAGCAAACCTGAACAGCAACATACTGTTGAAACTTCCAACAGGGAACTTAATTTCCAACTGTTTTGGAACAGCTCCTCATCTTTCCTCAGCATTAGAAACTGACCAAGGACTGCATACGCTGGCCGAGTTGACGGTCTGAGCTCAGGCATTAGCAGTAGATCAGTAGAGCGTAAGATCCAAACCTTCAAGTGATTGTGCACTCACTTCCAAAATGCCGATGTCCATTTTTATTTCGTCACGTTTGAGCACAGCGCACTTTCTTGTAATTCTCAATTTACTGGGTGGAATAAATTTCCATTATCTCCAACCCTCAGCCTCTGACTCATTTAATTGCAGTGTGCAGGAGATGAAGGCGTAAATTAGCTATAAGAGGCAAAAAGGGACAGCAATACAAATTGGGCATTTTAGTGAATAGCTCTACACTACTTGCTACTTTGTGAATCTCACATCTAGCTTGTTTATAACAATCAGGCTGATCATTATCATTGAAAGAAGTACAGCAATAAAAAAAACGTGTTTTGAACATAATTTCTGTTGGTTATGATAATATTTTACTCAGCCAAGTAATGGGGTCTGGGAACACAATGCCAGCAAGCAGTCTAATCTTTTTTATTTGGAGGAAAAGTTGAAAATAAGCACACCTGAAATCCCCCGCTTGCTTCATCCTAACCATTGAAGCAGAGCAGGTCAAAGTTTAACTGGAAAGTTGGTTTATAAATTGGGATAGTGTTGACAATGGGATCTGTGTTTTTCTGCCCATTATTCGTTTTTGCCAGTTCTAATATTCTGTCATTTCAGACCCTTCCATGACCTCTCAGTCCATGGTTGTCCCCACCATCCCCAGTCACTTGATCTTCATATGCCCATAGCCCTAAACAACTGCTCCTTAGACATACCTGCACACTATGTCACTCTGTCCCTCAATCACGTCTACAGAGTCCCACGCGACCGATTAATTAAAGTATACTTTTAATGGGAAGGTTATACCATATCTTACACATTTAAGTTTGCTTACATGTCTTTGGGGGCCCATCTGATTAATTACCTCAAATGATGTCACTTGAGTCAGTGTTGGTTGGTGCTGTGCAAGTTTGAAAATGTGGGGGTGTGGGGTTAGAATGAAGCGGACTTACCAGACCTCTAGCCCGCTCGTCAGCTCTTCTTGAGGCTTCTAACATGAGGCTATATTAGCTAACACGCATTAATCTATGACTGAATTGTTGACAGTCGATTTGCATTGTGGGTAATATAGATGCCCAGTTTTGACGAGCAGGAAGAACAATGAAATCTCTGGTTCAGCTGCGTAGATAACTGGTCTCAGTAGCAATTTTTTTCAATACCTTCCATGTCATGTGACACAAATCAAATAGAATTTTATTAGTTCACTGCACAAACAGGGCGCACCACTTTCACTGGAATTTACTGCTTCTTTTTATAATTTTATTTCTATCCTTCTGTCCTTTTTCTCTCAAGGTTTTTTGTCTGCCCTAAAGTTCCAACAAAAAAGTGAAATTGTGATGTCTGTTTTTTTCCCTTAAGCGCAGGGCACTTTAAAGGTGCGTATGTTCTCTGGCATTTACCACCTTTGTCTTATAAAATGCGGGGAAAGTCTAGTTGTCTGACTTCTTTTTTCTTTTGGGGCTTTTTGTCTTATTTCAATAGGACAACAAGAGATATGACAGGAAGGGGGGCAGAGAGAGTGGATGACATGCAGCAAATGGGCCACAGGTGGGAGTCGAGCTGACAGCCTCACTACATGGGGCACACGCTCTACCAACTGAGCTATAGGGGTGCCCCCTTGTTGTCTGACTGCTTACATTTATTGCATCTGATTTTATTTTTTTTATCGCTACATATTAACAGTCAACATGGTGAGTATGTTATCATACAGTTATATTATACTAAACACAATACATCTGTATTATGTAAGTCTCTTTGAAACTGACACACACACACACACACACACACACACACACACACACACTTGCCTATTTTACCTTGAAAAGCGATGATTTGGCTGCAGGGCCTATCATTTTTTTTTATTTTTTTTTTAACAATTGTTCAGGGGAGGTCAAGGGAACTTTCAAGTCAGAATAAACAATTGTGCTGTGTGAAAGGACCCGCACACTTTGCTTATTCGAAAGTAATACTTTCACAGAGTACAGAGAGAGGGCAAGCTGAGAATATAGGCTCAAGGGGGAAAAAGGGAAAGCCCCAGAGACCAAACATGCAATTCAGCCCAAGTAAGCATCAGCTTGCTCCAGGCTGATGGCAATTTTTCAGAAACAAGTACAGAGTGTGTCCAGTTAAATGGCTCGGTGCGAGAAATGGAAGTGATGCAACCAGAGAGAGGGTGATGGGAAATACTATACTAGGAGAATCCCCAATGTATACCATCGCAAACATGTGATTTCCTGTATCGTCCTGCTGAAAGTATCATCACTTTCT
Organism: Lutjanus campechanus; assembly: GCA_027495735.1. NCBI lineage: Eukaryota > Metazoa > Chordata > Actinopteri > Lutjaniformes > Lutjanidae > Lutjanus > Lutjanus campechanus. The sequence continues at coordinate 30,285 of JAJHUR010138436.1, forward strand.
CTGTATCTAACAATTAAGGGAATGTGTTTGTCTTACAAAGGGCATAAATCTTTTGTAAATGTGTAAACCTCGTGGGAGGAACAAATTCCCTGCTAGACTCATTAACAATACATTATTACAAATGGTTTACAATTACACACATTTTCGCTTCGTTTTATTTATTTAATTACCGCACAAATAATACCATTATTTGTAGATTATTTTAAACATTTTACACATTTGTTAGTGTAGGTGTTAAATTTCCTCTGAGTTGACAATAACTTCACCCAGTGCTGACATTTCTGCATTTGAAAGCAACTTTCTGACCTATAAAGACTATTTCAAAACATTTACTCATTAAGTGTTTGAGTTTACAAAAAAAAAGCTGTTTTATAACCAGAAACAATTCAGCACTGCAGCATTGCAATTAATTATTCTGTATCTTCATCCTTGAGCGATCAGTGCAAAGAAGATGCTTACAAAATCCTTCTCTGAAAGTGTGGCTGTATCACTGACAGGTAGGCGTACGCAGTGTATACAAACTGTCTTTGCTGTTCCTCTCAAAGAATACTGAATAGGGCTTATTTGTGTTGGTGAGAAACTCTGTGTCTCTTGGCGAAGGCTGCCGTCGAGGAAAGTGTGACGAACACACACCTCCTCTGGAAGGCAGCCTGCCATGTGTGACTGTGAGCCTCCTGCCCATTTAGCTGGACTTATCACAAACAACACTTACTCACAGACACATACACACACAAACCAATGTGTAAACACACACACACGCACACACACACACACACTGTATCTCTTCTGCTCAAAAACCAAACACAAAACATTTGAAATATGCATTTTCAAAACCCAACAAGAAACAGTTTATGCAGTCTATGTATTCGGTTTGAAAATGTACACTGCCTGGCCAAAAAAAACAAATTATTGGTCTGCATCAAACAAAGAAAACAACTAAGGAGATTGATGAAACTACTAAAACTGGGTGAAGAACTGTCCAACACCTATTGAAACCCAGAGGATAGTGGTGAATCATCATATTCAAGGTAAAATCAAATCATATAGGATCAACAGTAGAACTCACGGCTATGTTTAATAGTGAAAGTAAGAGCGTTTCCACACGCACAATGTGAAGAGAACTCAAGGAATTGGGTCTAAACAGCTGTGTGGCCTTGAGAAAACCACTTATCAGTGAGGCTAATCAAGAAAAAAGGCTTCAGTTTGCTAGAGAGCATAAAGATTGGACTGTGGAGCAATGGAAAAAGGTCATGTGGTCCAATGAGTCCAGATTTGCCCTGTTCCAGAGTGATGGAGGCATCAGGGTAAGAAGAAAGGCAGATGAAGTGATGCACCTATCATGCCTAGTGTCTACTGTACAAGCCTGTGGGGGCAGTGTTATGATCTGGGGTTGCCTCAGTTGCTCAGGTTGAGGTTCAGCAACTTATGAGCAAAAAATGAGGTCAGCTCACTGCTGAATATACTGACTGAGCAGGTATATTCCAAGATAACAATGCCAGTATTCATCAAGCTCAAATTGTGAAAGAGTGGTTCAAGGGAGCATGAGACATCATTTTCACACATGGATTGGCCACCACAGAGTCCAGACCTTAACCCCACTATCTTTTAAAATAGTTTTAAAACGTCGTAAAAGAGTGCCTTGGAGTTTTGTGATGTGTCCCTGTCCAAAGAGGACCTCAAATAAATGCATTTTTGCTCCACCATTGTTCAACTTCTGCTTATAGGACATGTCCTGTTTTGCCAACTGACATTACATTATACCAAATTCTACAGCTGATCATTATCAACCAGTGTTGGTTCCATTTATATATTTTTATGCTGATGACACTTTGCTTTATATGACTGTAAAAGATCAATTAAATCTCTTAACGCAGCTAAATGTTATGGTATCGCCTTTGTATTCTTTATATTTTTAACTATGTAGATTGTATTTTTAAAATTATAATTCTACACATTTATATGTGCAATTCTCAACAGTAACATTTAATATGTATTGGTGATTTGTGTTGGTTGTATTTTAACGTTTGTATGTCATTTGGGTGTGGTTTGTTTGTACCCACACCAGGTGTAAATGAATACAGACCCACCCCCCCTTCATACTCCACCCCGGGCTCTACCCCCGAAGTTCATGGACGCGCATTGTCTGGAAACGGCCGAGAAACTAAACAGCAGTAAAGCAGCTGAAATAGCCAAGTTGTGAGTTAGCCCACTGCTAAGCCGCAAAGCTAAGGTTAGCTGACCCGTCAGACAACTGTACCCACAACTCGACTGCTATTATAAATAGTAACATCACAACAACAGTACATTTTGGCAGATTAGACAATGTGATGAATGCCCGACGGCTGTTACTGTTATGTGAAGCACCGCAAACCTAATGTTGCTCACCTGTCCAGCAGAAAGACGGCACCTCCATATACGTTTTTAATCCGTTTTATTCCGTTTTTTTCATTTATGCTCCTCCGACGTTTTCTCTTGGGCTGTTTTTCAGCCATGGCAAATGCAAAATATCTGCACCTGATATACCGTGTCTCTCTCTTACTCTAACTGCGCACGTAGACCTACTACTACTCCCCCTCCCCCCCATGTCTGACCTGTGCACGAGTATGAACGGCCCCCAGGCGGAGGGGGTGGACCCATGTTCTGGTGCTCGGTCCGAGCCACAGATTTACCTGCTGAAATTCAGAGCCCAGGCTTGTATTGAAACCATTTTTTTCCAGCATGCTCTCAGAAGTGACAGCTTGTGGATAGTGAGGAGAAATACGGTGATTTTGACTAAAAGTGCGTCAGATTATAAGCTAATATACCTTTAAGACCTTCAGAGTTTATTCCCCTCAGTAAATGTTAAATGAACATTATAAACACTACAATAGTGCCGCCTGCAAATTTAACACCTACAGAGTTTCAACAAGTTTAAATGAGCATTATAAACACTACAACAATGTCACCTAACAAACTCTTAGAGAGTAACATATTAACCCAAAACAGATGACGGAACACTGAGTTGGTGTTCAAAGTTTGCTAATTGTAGATACAATAACTGGTTATCACTGTGGTGCTTGGTGGAATCCTGCACAAAGACCTTTTAGAACATAACACTGAACACCCTAAACACGAGGCAGCTCAGTACTGGAACTTGTCAATGCAGCTGTCTAGCACATGGAAGATGAGTCTGTACAATAAGACAAGCAGACATCAAATCATGAGGTGTAACAACTGAATCATTGTAACTTGGTCAACAACATTAAAAGCATGAAAATGCTCTAAACATATGTCTTCATTTCTGTTTCCCAAGAAAGACTGAAATAATGGCATCTCATGAACAAAACCTGTGCAAACAACAACACTTCTGTGATATTCAGCACCATTGTGGCACGTATTTCACTTGACATGTCAATGTGAAAAGCTCTGAAAAACATTTCAACATCAGTTGGACTTTTTTGTGTTTGTATTTATGTTTGGTTTCACACCTCGCACTCCAAACATGTATTTCAGGCCCAATTTGGCACACACACACTCAGGATAATGGATCATGAAGTGATATTTTGGGATCAAATTATTTTGAGGAAACAAATCTGTAAATAACCCGTGGCACTCTGCAGTAAGATATTTTAAAAATATTGTCTTTCCCTCTGCAATAGGCTACATGGGGAAAATACAATCTACAAAAGTAACAAATGCCAATGTGACCTTCTGGGACAACACTACAGGAAATTAGTGGGAGGTTCCAAGTAAGGAACATTTGGCTGGGATTAAGCCTGGTAACACTGCCAGTACACAACATGCTTATGTGTGCTGGACAATAGTTGGATGTGTGTACATGTTGGAGTATGTCGTCATATCCCTGCCAGGAATAAGCCGGAGGGGATCATGTAATCACTTCCGTGTGACTGGACCTACACCTAATCTCGAGTTACTACTTGACCGATCAACCTGACATTTTTGTGCACATTCATGATTGTATGCTGAAGGACATCTGTGAATCATCATTTTTGAAAAACTTTTTTTTTTGACTATGTTTTTATGGCTGATGTGTTCAGGTCTCCCATTTTGCAAATATCTCAAGAACGCCTTGAGGGAATTTCTTCAAACTTGGTACAAAAGATGAACTAATTCGATTATGGTGGTCAAAGGTCAAGGTCACCGTGACCTTATGTCCGTCCGTTCTCGTGAAATTAAAAGCTCAAGAACGCTTTGAGAATCTCACTTTTATTGAATTCCTTGAAGCTACAGATCAATATAGTGGTAAATTCCATATTAAATTCCTTCCAAGTCTTCACTACGTACATTATATCAGTCTGGACAGACGTGGATGTAAACTACAACTTGACCGGTTAGTGGAGAGTACAACTGCAAGGCAGTAATTCTACTTTTTGACTGCTCTGTTTTATGCAACCATTGACAGCTGACTTCTCACTCTTCTTAACCGGCCACTAGGGGCCACAAGTGATCAACAACTGCATCAGTCTGAAATCTTGTTTCAGCTCAGGACGATATACATATGTGGGGGTCGTGTTCTGTTGGCGGTACTTTGCAAATCTTGACTGGTTGCATCTGACAGTTGTGGTGGCATTGCAGTAGGTGCTTCACCATCTGTCTGGTGAGGATCTGCACTCTGATTCAGATTTTCAAAGATATCTCAGGATATAATGCTCTGAAGTATGCCCAGGAATTGAGTATACTACTTCATCTGGTCCCAAAACAAGAAATTTCCCTGGTATTTTCGACAACATAACTGTTTTGTTCCTCACTGGTTAACTGATGCTTTGTCAGTAAGACACATCCTGCACTTGTAATTTGAAGAGAGGATTCCATATATATATAGCCAAGATTTAAATTCAGACCTAAACCATCACCTGTTTCTTATGCAACGATGCCACTGAAGGTTTCATTCCAGTTTGCTCTAGTGCTCTTATGTATTCTACAGACAGAGTCAGTATTTTGTCAATGCCATATTTATTGCATCTTGGGAACGAAACAAATAAATGAGATGGATATTCATCATGGATGAATTTAGACATGGTGGTGGAAAGTGTAAAATATAAACATCCAAGCTTATGAATGCCTCGTTTTGACCTCAGTGGATTCAATATTTCAAAGTCATCATAGTACATTTGAATTTGCAATGCAATTTTTTCTTTCTGAGAGCAAACTTTTTAACAAGCGTATATAAATGAAGGTGACATTTACTGGCGCTAGTTCATTTACGCCGGCTATTTTGTTTCTTTGAATCACCAACGCCCTATTTCTCACTGAAATTCTCAGCCCACTCTCAGTCCAAACTTACAGATGTGTGCGGTACCACAGTTTCAGTTAGCAGCTGAAAGAGAGAGCACTGGGTTTTCAAGTGACTTGAATATCCAGTAAGCCCATCTGCAGCTCTGTGAGACGCACCAGGCTTTTGACGTGGTATAAAGAAGGAGAAGTCTATATGGAGGAGGTGAGGGGTGGACAGATGGGTCAAACAACTCATGAGGACTTCATGTCCCATGTGAAAACCAAAACATTATTAAAGGGACATAATGTTATGTGCATTATCAGACTTCCGTCATGTGATTTCCGTCTCGTGAGTTGCTTCAGTGACATCATGTGATGTATGTTGCGTTAATTCTTGTAACCCCAAACATGGTCTCATCCTAAAGCTACACCTGCTACTGTACATGTTAAAAAGGCTTTCTTGCAGCTTCTTAGACAGCCACCAAAGGACACCTTGTGCATCAGTATGAAATGCCGAGGACGGTGACAAAACATTGGTATGTGATGAATTTGGACAAACGTGAGTTGAAATACTCTGCCCATTTAGAGGTTTTCATTTCCTTGAGACTTCTTCCTCTGTACTGCACTTTACACTGTTTTAATGAACGGTGTACACTGTGTTCTTTAAGATTTCATGAACTTCATTGACATAGTCCATGCTTTCAGCAACACTTATAGCATTGTTAGCGAAACAACTGCCCTGCAACTTTGCTTTAATTGAAGCATCGATCAATCGAATTCCTGAGTTCCGCTCACCTGCGTCTGACAACCACTTCATTGCTTTCTGAAACCTGTAAAAACAAATTGAAATGAACATCCTTCGTGCGCACAAAGAGCACAGTTTTTTTCCATCATATTATTCATGCAGACACTCGAGGTGCTGAATGAATGCAGTAGGTGCATCATGCAACAATCTACAATTGTAGGACCTACAGTATACATTCTTGGTTCTTACCTCCTGTTCATGAACGTGGCTCCAACACTCTTACTATTAGGCTTTCTCTTGTTGTGTCACAGCACAAGTGCTTTTTCCTCCCAAGGTATAACCCTAACCTAAGAATTTAACATGCTGAATAACTGAACCAGGAGCATTGTGCACTGACCTACAAAATTTGCACGTATACACTGTGTAAGAACAATGCACATTGTTTAAACTCCTTAGATCTTGTTCATTAACTCACATTTCCTTTGCCTTTGGACTTTGTTAAGTGTTGTCAACATTGGTACTGCAGACTGTTGTCTGGAAGAGTATTTACATGTTGCTGAGCCAGACCTCTCCCCAAAGTGCTGGGGGCTGGAGGAAGGACTGGCTCGACATGAGCATTTTGCTATGGAGGTAAAAAAAAATGCTCTGCTTGTTTGTATTTCTCTAAATCAATCACAATCAGTGCTAAGCCCAGGATGCAGTGACGGTTCCCCTGCAAAACAGTGTCAGAGGGGAACTTGTTTTGGTGGAGGATTTGCACTTTGGGAGGCGAGCCTGGGCATCGAAATGACTTTATCACTGCAAAAGAAGAGCTTGTTTACAGTCGTACCATTGGCATCCCAGGCGCTAATCTGCCATTTTCAGCGTTTGTTTTGGGGGACTTTGAAAGCGCAGATAGTGGATGCCGCGATGAAAAAGTCGTCCAATGGCAGGCTTATACCTGTAGAGGACATCCAGTGAGTCAGACGACAAAGAACGTTATCACAGATTACTGATCATAGGCTGGTGGTTCCTTGGCAGTGGATTTGTTCATCAAAAAGTGATGGCCTGTTTGTGGATTCCAGAAGTAAAAAGGTAAGGCTGACCATGTCCATCCTGGTTCTCTAGATATACTTATCAAGTTAGGTCTGAATGTTCTTTTCCAGGTTTTTCAAATAAAAACTCCCACTCAGCCTTGACCAAAAACCTACCTAAATAACCTGCCATTTAAACACTTAGTCCAGATTGTCCATGATTTGCTTTTTATTTAACTGTTTTATCTAACGACAATTCAAGCATATAAAATAAATCAGACTTTCTTCCCAGTAACATCACACTGGTAGTGACAAAAGGCAAGCTATGATTGGTTGGGGACCAATGTGTAATCTGTCATCTCTCTCAGCCAAGTCATGGCGACGGTTTATGATGATTTATGACTTGCCTATCTGACACAGTTAACATTTTAACAAGCAAAAATGCTGTTTAATCTGAACCTGGCATGAGATACATGCTTGCTATTATCATTTGGCATATCATTTACTGTTTAACCACATTTTCATCATCGTTGCCCAACATAGGAAAAAAAAAATCCTTGCTGTGTAAGGGAAACTTGATTAAATGTATCTGTGTCTTACAGTATGTTCATGACTTGACTTGTCTCCTCAGACGGTGAAGAACCACTGCATTTCAGTTTACAAGAGGCATAGGAAGAAGGCGTTGCATTTTCCCAGTGAGAAAAGGCGCCTTCAGTGAGTCTATCAGCTTCTCTGTTAAAGCTGCACTAGAATGAAAAACCAGCAAGCAGAGAACTGGACACATGCAGTCTGTTTAAAGAAATAGTTGATTAGCACTCAGCTTTGTCAGCGCTGAAAAATCAATTGCAGTTTACTGTGCTGTCTGCTGTCACCCGTCCCTATCTGCTGTCCCAGTCTGTCCTCATGGGCTTGCATGCATGTCTTTATGCGGCTTTTGCTTTATTGAACCAGAGTGATTAATGTGTTTCATATACTGTGTTCTGTCTGCTTTGATGTTTCACATATAGGGTCTGAACAGGTAGCACAATGCTGTCATATTTACTCCATATTCCACTCAACATTAATATCCTCCATCTCAGTTTTGTATTATGAGCCTCTCCAGGGGTGTAGTGGTAAAAACAGAGGTGGGTAAACTGTGGATAAACTGCAGTTTACCCACCTTGTTTTGCCTCATTAATTGATATATTTGTCCTGAAAATAGATAAACTCTCAGCATGGTTTCAAAGAGGTGGATAAACTGAGTTTACTTGGGTTTACCCCCCCACGACGCCTCTGGAGCCTCTGTGTTGCATATTTTAAACAGTGCATTAGTAACACTTATATTCTCTTGTCTTCTTATTATTGTTCTGCCTGCTTCTAAATGATCTCGATAACTTGTAATTTTATTCTTATATTCTGTTTTTAGAGTGACTTTATTACATCTTTCCAGGGACTAAACATCGATAGCCTCTTGGCTGATTCTGTTTTATTTACAGCAGTGTTCATTAATGTGCACTGTCTCTGTTAAATAAGGCATTAAATAAATAATTAAATTTCTTAAGTATCCTTTTAAAGCTTATGTTAATGATAAAAAAAATATTGTCTTTTAGCGTAAATAATGAAAAAAAAAACTTTCACTATACAGGTCCACAGAGTAAGATTTATTTTTTGCAGATGCTATATGTACCCATGGTTGAATGGCCAAAGTGACTGGGTGTATATGACCTAGTATGGCAGAGACAAGCACCCAGGTGTAAATGGCTAGTGTGGCTAATTACACTACACATGGCAGACCATAATCTTTTCCTAAACTTAACCAAGTAGTTTTGTTGAACCTAACCACATTGTGAGTTAAAACTACTCAGCTAAGTCTAAAAAATGTAGTTAACAGTGACTTCAAGTTTTACCAGTTCACCCACTGCAGCCTCTTATTAGCAGCAAAGTTGTTGATATTTATATCAAGTCTAAGGGGGTTGGGTGTAAATAGCTGCTGTGTACCTATTCTCCCCCAGGTGCAAATAGACCCTTTATTTTATTTATTATACACTGCCTGGCCAAAGAAAAAGTCACCACCTGGATTTAACTAAGCAAATAGGTAAGATCCTTCCATTGGATAATTACTGCAGTGATTAATATGTTTCAGCTAGTAACAAGTTATTTAACTCTAACTGATGCAGTGAGGAGCTTCTCATTTCTTAAACAACCATGTCAGAAGACATATCCTGTGGTCATGGAAACAATGTTACTCTGTTTCAGAAGAGTCAAATTATTGGCTTACATCAAGCAAAGAAAACAACTAAGGAGATTGATGAAACTACTAAAACTGGGTTAAGACCTGTCCAACACATTATTAAAACCTGGAAGGATAGTGGTGAACCATCATTTTGGAGGAAGAAATGTGGTCAGAAAAAAAACCTGGAATGATCGTGATCGGAGATCACTTAAACATTTGGTGAAATCGAATCATAAAGAAATAAACAGTAGAACTCACGGCTATATTTAATAGTGAAAGTAAGAGCGTTTCCACATGACAATGTGGAGAGAACTCAAAGGATTGGGTCTAAATAGCTGTGTGGCCTTGAGAAAACCACTTATCAGTGAGGCTAATCAAGAAAAAAGGCCTCAATTTGCTAGAGTGTATAAAGATTGGACTGTGGAGCAATGGAAAAAGGTCATGTGGTCTGATGAGTCCAGATTTGCCCTGTTCCAGAATGATGGGAGCATCAGGATAAGAGGAGAAGCAGATGAAGTGATGCACCATCACCTAGTGTCTACCGTACAAGTGGAGGCACTGGATTGGCCACCACAGAGTCCAGACCTTAACCCCCACTGAGAATGTTTGGGATGTGCTGGAGAAGACTTTACTCAGCGGTCTGGTTCTCCCATCATCAATACAAGATCTGGACAGATCTCTGGACAGAAATAAATGTTGTGACATTGCATAATCTTAAGGAAAAGATTCCATGGTGAATGTGGTCGTAATCCAAGCTAAGGTGGTCCAGCAAAATATTAGAGTGTGTGACTTCTTTTGGCCAGGCAGTGTATGTATGGTTTCTGAACACCACAGGTTCTCCTACATGCTTGGAGGGAGAAAGTGAGATGCGATGTACCGTCTACCAGAGGCCACTAATTCCTGCACACTGCTTCTTTAACAATTGCTTTTAATTGTTTTAAATGGCGCCTTGATTACATCAATGTTCTCTCCTCTATTTATTATCGTTCTGCATGCTTATAAATTATCTCAATAGCTTTTGTCATTTTATTTTATTATATTCTGTTTTTAGAGAGACTTTGTAACATCTGGCCAGAGACTTCAGATGACAAATAGCCTCCTGGCTATCTCTGGTGCATTCACAGAAGTGTTTATTAATGTGCACTGTCCCCTGCCGAGCATTTCTTAAATATCCTTTTAAATCTAAATTTAATGATAGATAAATATTGGCTTTTAATGGCCTAAATAATAATAATAAAAAAATGGATGTTTGTGGTCTGACAGGTTCAGAACTTCATACACTGCTCCTCACGCATTATTCAGATGCACTGTAAAACACAGAACAGTCCCTTTAAGCCGGGTTACCTGCGTGATTTTTTACCAAACAGGGGTCTCAACGTTCTCTGCAAGAAAACAAGCCACTGCTCAGAAAATAGGACATCTGCAGTTTAATAAAAGTGCAAAGTATTTCTAAAGAAACATTCTTTGTCTTCATATTTAAACTTTCTCCTCATCCTGTGAATAGCATTCACAACCAATGGAGAATACAGTATACTCCAATTAAAAATATGCATTCAAATACAATCTCACTTAAAATGTATAGCTATTGTCTCAGAGGAACGCCAGCATAAAGGTTTGAATGTCTTTGAAGGGGCTCTGAATGTAAGTATTCATGAGTTTTCCATTGTATGTCTTCTGCCAATTAATCCATATTCATTACATTTGAAGCCAATTCATTGTACAGCACATTGCCTGCATAATTCCTACAGGGCTCCTTCACAGCTGAAACATACGCCTGAGGGACCTTAACATTTACATTTTTAATCTAACATTACACGGTTACATTTAAATCATGGTAACTTATTGAAGTAAAAATTCGATACAACTTGACTGACCTGAAGTATGAGTCTTTGGATGGGGACCCTCATGATCCTTTTGACTTCTACAAATCAAGAGACACGTCACATTTCATTTGCAATGAAGGTTAATGATTAACGTTATATATATATATCACATCTCAAATTTTAAACAAGTGCAAGCTAAGTTAATTGACCCCTCACTAAGCCCTAAGACCGCCCTTCTTAGTTTCTGTTGCTACGCCTGCCAAAGTAAACAAAAGCAGATTCTCATTTCTAGCTGACGACAGTGGATGTTGTCGGCTAAAATAATGATTTCATAAGTGTAGCTGGTTGATGTAAGCTAATGCTAACTTGACTTGAGTCAACTCCATCTGAGGAACTACACTCATTAATGTGGGAAAAGGAAGCACAGGGATTCGATTAGTTGCGACGGGTCGTCCAGTTAGACCAGCCGGACCCCATTCGCAGAAGAGAGGTGGGATAAGAGCTGAGGCTTAGACCTGAGACAACGAGCCAGAGAGAGATGCATCATCGTCGGCCCACTTTGATTCTGCATCAGCCTGCATCCCCCTCCTCAAACTCCGCAATAGAACAAATGCAGATGCACTGGTATCAGACAAGTTTGGCTGGGGGGTAAAGTTACTGCAGCTCGTACGCTAGCATTAGTTAGTACATTTGGAACTTACGTTAGAGCAGATGAAGACAGAGTTTAGTTTAGTTCCAGTCCACCACACGTGTGGTCTTGTGTTTCATGTTTTTGAGAATACAACGAAAAAGATGCCACTCTCCAGACTCATGAAATGCCAAGTAGGCTGAAGGTGTACTGAAGACCAACTTGTCACACACACACACACACACACACACACACTCTTCCAGAACCAGGGTAATGAGTGTAATAATTGCTTACACACATCAGGGTGTGGGTGGGTTTGGGATATATATATATATATATATATATATATATATATTTCCTCCTCTTTCTTCTCTTTATTAGTTTTCTACTGTTACTTTCTATTCTGTATATTTCTTACTGATGTAAAGAAGTATATACTCAGCACTATGCCGATGTGATGATGGGTGAAGGTCTTCAGTTCACAAAACAATCCTGGAGCTTTACTGTACATTAGCTACCGCAAAATTTTGTGTCACTGCGTTACCAAGTAATACAGATGTCAATACAGATACTTATTATCAGTTTGAAAGTGTAACATTAACCATAGCTAAAGCTCAGATTTGACTTAATATTTATTTAATGACTATACACCTGGATATTCCTGCCTGAGCCTCTCTGGAAACACTAACAATCTAGTTCTGCATCAATGTCAGGAAACTGGATGCTGAGGCATTCTCTCCTGCTCCTCCCTTCTTGTTTGTTGCAGCTCCAAGTTCTCTCTCTCTCGTGGTGTTTTGTTAAGTGTTTTAACAAATCGGCCTTACTACTGCGCACCTTCGAATTCACAGCTGTGAAATAATTCCAAACAAAACCCCTCCTTCATTCAGCTATCGCCATGTGTCCAAGTAAAGCGGTCAGGGTGCGCACCCCCGTGTGCTGCACATGCATGATCTGTAATGTTTGAGTGCGCAGAACAGACAGTAACAGTAGAGGAGCAAAGAACACATGTTCTTAACAACTGAAAAGTGGTTTGCACACAGTTAGTTGTAGAAACTGAAATTGATCCCTTGTTTTTGAGGATCGATTCTAGCGTCAGTAGGATTATTGACGCTAGAATCGATCCTCAAAAACAAGATGTAGTATCGGAAAGTATCACTATTTTAGGATCGATCCGCCCACCCCTAGTAAATATCAGCTTTCAATAAATCAACCTTGTCCAACAAAAGGGGAACCCATAGTATGATGCTGTTTTACCCCACTGACCAGAATGAATGGCCATTTGAAGACCTATGATATTAGCAGAAAATATAAGAAACCCACAGTTTATCTGTCAAAAGAAACAAGTATATAATGGTTCATTTAGAGATTTCACATAATGACCTGCTGTAGAAACAATGGCATGTTTTCCCTCCTTTCTCTCAAAGAAAAACACATGAATACACTATCTATTCTAACTTTAAACAGCCCGGCATGTTTGAATAGCAATGTCACTTCTGAAACTAAAGGGCAAACAATTGAAGTCCTTAACCTCGATGCGTGCCTGCTGCATATTGTAACCTCTTCCCAACTTGACTGAAAATAAAAATTCAGTTCAGCACATTATCATCACCATGGCTTGCCAGTTTACTGAGTGATTTTGTAGATTTTGATTATTTTTACTGGCACATTTCGGCACAGCAACTTCCAATGTTGAGTTGTTGCTAGGAAACTTCTCTCAGTCCGACAGCTGCCTCGGGGTCTTTATGCAGGTCTCTGTCCAGTACCATCGTCTGCTGCAACTGACCAATGGTGCAAAGTAACATTTATTCCAGTGCTGTATTTAAACCTTCTATAAGGACTTATGAAACTATTTCAATTTTGATACTGATGCCTCTATATGACCTACACAAGCAAACAAGCCCACCCATGCAAAGATTGGCTTTTTCTCATATAGTTATTCTTAATGCCTGCCACTGAGTCAGATTCTCCGTGAAATGGGATGAAAAGAGCCTGTTTCCATTTTTCCGGGCATAGTTACAGTACAGTACATTAGTAAGTAAAAAGGAAGGAAGTTATTTTGATCATTTTATTTTTAGTGTTATTTTTTTGTGCTTACAATACAGAGCTTTTGTCCACAGCAGCCTCCAAAATCAAGGTCCTCGAAGTAGCTTTACTTTTCACTCTGCTACATTCATTTTAAAGCCTCGGTTATTTAACTTTTTCAGGTTATTA